>OZ020538.1:18030317-18130317 GCA_963971435.1 Lasius platythorax
GAAAGATAAGCTGATCCGAGAATCGAAACACATTCGTAAACATGTAAACATTTTATGAAATAAAAACTAAAACTTTTATTTTGCATTTAATCGGCTTGAAAATAATCTTACTGGATTAATAAGATTTTTGCGATTAAAATGACATCAAACACGACATAAATCGGGTAATTTTTAACTAGATAGGTAATTAAAATTTTGATTATAATCAAAATTTTAATTACCTATCTAGTTAAAAATTACCCGATTTATGTCGTGTTTGATGTCATTTTAATCGCAAAAATCTTATTAATCCAGTAAGATTATTTTCAAGCCGATTAAATACAAAATAGAAGTTTTAGTTTTTCTCGATTCTCGGATCAGCTTATCTTTCCGAGCTGTTCTAGCGCGACTCGTCGAGTGTGAGAGCGAGAGCGAGATCGCGAATAAAGAGCGAGCGAGATGACCTATCATCAAAGAGTTCCGAAGTCTCTTACAATGGGCTCTCCCCAACCATAGCAATTCACAAATGTAAACATTTTTTGAAATGAAAACTAAAACTTCTATTTTGCATTTAATCGGCTTAAAAATAATCTTAATAGATTAATGAGATTTTGGCGATTAAAACGACATCAAACACGACATAAATCGGATAATTTTTAACTAGATAGGGTGAAGAATCTTACAATTAGTCTTCGAAGCGAAAATATAGCGTCAAGCGGAGCGCACCTATTGTTATATGTTTATTTTTAAAAGACTACGCATCCAATCGAATTTATAAATAAAAAATTAATTGAGTTAATAATAAGTAAAAAATAAATTAATATAAAAAATTAATATACAAAGCTATAAATTAAAACCATAATTTGATTAAAATGCATGATTGCTTAAATGCTTGATACCTTTGTTCCAAGAATAAGGAAAAGTGAAAGTAATTTATTGCATATATGTATTTTCTACATTATATTCAATTAAGACTTATTAAAACAAATTGATTGAAGAAAATTGATTTCATTGGACATGTGGATCTACGTATAAATACTTCAGTAATAATTTATATATCACTGTATTATATCGTAGTATATATTAGAATGCCAAAACGTTACGCGCAGTTAATAAAATATGTTAATAAATTCATGATATTTCGATATTTTAGATCCACAATTATGGGCGTAGCATGGACACGCACCAAGTGAAGACGTTATCGGCAGTGCCAGAAAATGGGTGTGCGAAATAGTTCCAACTTTGAAAATGGGTGCGAGGGGCGTTTGAAGCAGTCCAGTAAAACGGTAACAGGCAAAACGCCGGCGTGACCCCTCTCATTCTTCTCTCTGGTTACAGAATCGACCCTCTTGGGGTCGATTCTGTATCTAAAATCTAGTGAAAATGCTAAAAGTGAGCGGTTGCTGCGATTCAGTAACTTTCATCATGGTGAAAATGTGAGCCATCTCACGGGAGTTCGTTCGACAAGAAATTTCTTGTCGAATGGTGAAATCCGAGAGTGAAAGACTGAGAGATAGAGCGAGAGAAAAATCATAGACAGCGTCGTGACGCGTTTTTGACAGTTTATAAAAGGTTAAGTGTCGTTACTTTGTTTACAGTTCTCATCGTCGTGTGTTTATGTTAACATTTTGTCCATTAAAGAACATTAAAGAACATTAAAGAATTTAATAGTTAATCGAAAATTTGTGCTTCCGTTTATTTCGTTTTTGTCATTGTTTTGTGGATCGTAATCCTCACGCGCCGTTTACAGTTCGTTGCATAAATTACTTTTTGTGTGTGCTTTTATAAATAAAAGCTTTTATGAATATAAATATAATTATATTCCTTTTGGACTAAAAAGTTTAATTATATTTTTACTTATTAAAAGCTTTACAAACTTTCCTTTCTCCCTTTATTATTTTTGACGAAAATTATTTTTATCTCATTTTGTTTATATGTATAACTCTAAATATATATATCTAAAATGTGTGTGTAAATGTCATTTATTTTAAGTTTAACAATATTGTTTATTAAATCTAACTCACATTAATAACGCCATAAAATTTTATTTTACTATATTGTTACATAAAAAAGTTTCTTTGTTTACTTATATATATATATATATATATAGTGCTTTTTTATTTAATTTATTCAAGTTCAAATTATATACAAAACATATTGATCCCAACAAATATATATTAACTAATAATACATAAATATTGTTTTCTAATGAATAATCATGTTTCTGTTATCTTATTCTTTTATTATGCAAATGTTTTATTTTGAAATGTATTTTTTAAATTAATGCTCGCGCACAAGCATTTTAAGAAAATCTGACCATGGCTAATTGATGTATTCTATAATTGTGTTGTAACGCCGAAAAAAGGAATTTATTCGCAAGAGTTGTAAAAGCTGTTTTTTAAATGGTGAACCTTCAAACATTTGTGATTATTATTTTAGGTACAGTTTCTGTACGTACAAAACGTTTTTCCCCACACTAGCAAATCTAGTGATTTCGTATTTTCACTTCGTATTTTCACTACGTTACAGAATCGTGCAAACAAATTCACGTGAGATAAAAGTGCGAGAAGTGAGTGATCTCACTAGAGTTACAGAATCGACTTTCAGTCTTATAATTAACAATGGTATCAGTCTTTGGTATAATGCGTCTGCATTATACCACAGATGTCTATACACTACTAGATTGCTAACTTGGGGCTTGCCGAATAAAAAAGGTGAGGCGCGTAGGATATCCGGTTTCGGCCATGACACATCGCAACAAAATGGCCGCTCGCGCTTTTTTCAAAACGTTAATACTACTAAAAGTACTGAAAAATAATTTTTAGAACATAAAATATTTATAATATACAAAAAAGTATAACAGATTACGATACAACAGATATTAAAATTGAGGAAATCTATTTTAGATTAAGACTTTATGATGAGACCAAACGCAAGCGGTGTACGATTAAAAAATCTTGCTGTACTGTCGATATTTTGTGATACTACTGATACTACTGCGATTGAGTCTGATATTACTCCTACAATGGAGTTTGATAGTATTCCTGAGATTGAATCTGACATTACTCCTAGAATGGAGTTTAACACTACTACTGCGATTGAATCTGACATTACTCCTACGATGGAGTTTAACACTACTACTGCGATTGAATCTGACATTACTCCTACGATGGAGTTTGACACTAGTGTTGATACTATTAAAATGACCACACAAAAAAAGAGAAAACTGATGGACAGTTCGCTTGTAAAATTGAAGAAACAGAAAATGAGTCCACGGAAAAAGCGAATGTTGAGAATTATCAAAACATTGAAGCAGAAACTAAAAAGAAAAGAAGAAAAAATTAGTTCTTTGGAGAATTTATTGAAACACTTGCGGTATAACTTATAAAAATCTATGTCCCAAAACAATATATATTAGTATAAATAAATAAATAAATAACACAAATTAAAATAAATATTAAAATAAATATTTATGTATATAAATATATATTATATATATAAATATATATATACATATAAATATATTTATATTATATATATATTTACATTATTTTAATTTGTGTTATTTATTTATTTATTTATACTAATATGTACTGCTTAGGGACATATATAATATATATAATATATAATAATATATATAATATTAATATATATTATTATATAATATATATATTATATATATATTAATATTAATTTTCAACAAATTGTACATATAATTAATAGAAAAAAGAATCTTCTTGAAAAAGATCCATGTGAGATCATTACTCATAATACACGAGCGGCCATTTTGTTGCGATGTGTCATGGCCGAAACCGGATATTCTACGCGCCTCACCTATTTTGCCGAGGTTAGCGATCTAGTAGTGTATAGACATCTGTGTCTGCTCCAGACAACGGTACGTGAGAGAGAGTCGTACATTTAGGGATATAGGGACAAAGTGTATAATGGCGCTGGTGCGTTCGTGAACTTGTCTATCCACGTTTTGTCCAGGTGGAAAGGCGCCATACTTATATTTAAGATTGTCTTAAGTCCGAGCTTGAAATGCTACGCAGCTATTTGATTGGTTGAATGGGATCTTAAGTCAACCTCAGACCAGACTTAAGACGATCTTAAATATAAGATCGGTCTATGAATACCGGCTAAAGTGTAGCGATGTGCACGACTCAATTGGAATAAAGTGTGTACTAATCTGCACAGTTTCGAGTAGAGTTAGGATTATTTTTCAATACCATGTCCATGTCTTGATATTTTTTAATCCATGGTGGTGATGAACTGCATTTCCGTCTGCGTATATACAAATATTCCAAGAATATTTTTGAGAGAATCGAGTAAAAAAAAGAGAAGAAGGTATTTTACATTTTATTTTCTTTAATGTTATGTAAATGCTAGCTATTCCTTTATAGCCGCCGTGGTTAGTATTTAATTGTCACTAGAAAACACAAGTTTACACAGTCGACTAGTAGCCCTCGGGCTGAGTACGGATGTGTAGTGTTGTCATATATATAGTAGTACTATATATATGAGTGTTGTGTCGACAGTTACGGCAATTGGAATGCAACTTGGGCAAGAGTGTTATTTCCGGGACCCCTCAATTTGATAAGTGTGTTATATAGATTTTTTACCGAGAAAAAGAATGCCGTAAACCAAAATGCGCTACGACACATAGTTTTCGAGATATCGATTTTTAAAAGTTGCAATAACAGCAATACTTTCGCCACAATAATTAATGATCTATCATGTACTATAATAATATACAGAGAATTAGCAGTGACAGCAATTTATTCAATAAACTTTTTTTGTTAATAACTCAACTGTTTAATGAGAAATGTTCGTAAATGAGAAAAATGTTCGTTTCAGTATCAGGTAGTAATATTGTCTGTATAGTCTTTGTAAATCGAACGCGTTGCGTGGAAAGTTGCAAACCCATGTGAAATTCTAAGAACATAGACCTCGTTTCGCACTGAAAGCAGGGTACGATGGGGGTGGACTTTGCTTCGCGTGAAAAGTTGCAAACCCATGTGAAATTCTAAGAACATAGACCTCGTTTCGCACTGAAAGCAGGGGATGATGGGGGTGGACCTTGCTTCGCGTGGAAAGTTGCAAACCCATGTGGAATTGTAAGAACATAGACCTCGTTTTACACTGAAAGCAGGGGATGATGGGGGTGGACCTTGCTACTGTTATTACATACACATCAGGAAATTACGTCCTTGAGCACTAACATTAACTGGTATGTTCTCCAAACTTCTTTTGTTTATAACTTTTTAATGAAGAATGAACGACGGCTAAAACCTTTCGAATATTACTCAGAGTCATGACCTTGACAACATATGTCAAGGTCAAAGTTATTGGCGATAAGCCTAATATGCATATTTACCAAAAAATTAAAATTTTGAAACATCGATATCTCGAAAACTATGCGTCGTAGCGCATTCTCGTTTGCGGCATTCTTCTTCTTGGTAAAAAATCTATATAGTACACCTATCAAATTGAGGGGTCCCGGAAATAACATTCTCCCCGCAACTTGTGTCGCCGTGTGCATAAAAAGTATCTAGGGATATTTCAATTGGTAAGCACCCAGTGTTACGTCATTGGCTATTGAATAGAGAATTTTTAAAGTCCCGAAAATGTTTCTATTTGATAATCAATTGTATGACAATATTGTGTTTACGTGTGTTTCTTGTTGGAAAGCTAGTGTGAGCTCGCTGGATAAATATGATTTTGATGCTTTGAGATTTAAAAAAACTTTAACGAAAGAATTTTTTCTTTTTTGTTGCAAATAAATAATTTGAGATAATGATTTTTTACGAGAAGCCTTCATTTGCGCACAGTACAATTGCACACGTTGCAATTGCCCACCGTGCTATTAGACACATGAAGTTGCGCACAGTTCTTTTACACAATTTATTTAACTAAATAATTAGAATAATTAGGTAAAAATACACACACACACGGGGGGGTGCAAGGGGGGCCTTCGGCCCTTCCTCCCGCACCCACCCCGTCGGTAGGGGTGCCTTAAGAACGTGTGCGCAAATGAACTGTGGGCAAATGAACTGTGCGCAAAATAACTGTGCGCAAAAGAACTGTGGACAACTTCATGTGTCCAATAGCACGGTGTGCAATTGCAACGTGTCCAATTGTACTGTGCGCAATTGAGCCTCTCCTATTTTTTACATTACCTTAAAAGGAGGCTCAATACCAACAGGAGGAATTTTATGACGATTTGCGAGCAGACATCCCCGAGTGTGGCTCAAAAACTATTATAAATCCGTATCTTGCAGCGTATTTACGAAAACAATATTAAAAATCGAAGACAATTCCAAGGCTCTCTAACTCTGATGGAGGATTCACAATGCGTCGGATTTCCGACGTACGATGTCCGATATCCAATAGAAGAGTTTGTTTTATATAAAACAAGCTTTTCTATTATAGCAAATTCGGTCACCCACGTTACACTGCACTAGTGCACATTGAAGGCCACTATACATGAAACATCTTAATGCAAAATACGAGCACTTTGACTATAAAATAATTAATGATTATTTTATTAATTAAATATTTTACTTATTAAATAATAATATCATTATTGGACACTTAAAATGTTTATATTATGCTTTTACATTTAAATAACTTCATGTATAGCAGCTTTTAGTGTGTACCAGTGCAGTGTAGTGTGAGTGACCGAATTCGCTATTAGATATCGGTCATCATACGTCAGAAATCGGACGCATTATGAATCCTCCACTATGTCAATTCTACCATTAGATACAACTATAGATATACTATTTTTTTATATTTTGTTTTTTAATAATAAAAAAATTAAAGTTCTTATTATTGTAACTATAATATTACAATTAAAAATATATAAATAAATAGAGAATTTTTAAAGTCCCGAAAATGTTTCTATTTGAGCCAATCGCGTAACACTGTGCCCATCTGTGTTTTCTTGCTGGAAAGTTTCCTAGATTGCACGACTTCTATTACTTATCCCTTTCCGGACTCCATTAATTGTAATTATTATTTTCTTTTACTCAAATCATGAACCATAAATAATTATTATTATGTAGTTTTTATAACAAAAAAGGTTCTGCATTTATCTTTTAAAGGCTACAGCAAGGTGGAAAATCCATAAATTCTCCAGGAAACTTCACAACCGTACTAAACAATTCCATCTCTCCAGCGGAGTGCACGCAGTTTTTTGTTTTTCAAGGCAAATAATGAACCAACAAACGTCTTAATTAGTTTATTTGTGACCAACAAACGATTACGCATCGATTGAACTGCTTTTCAAACGAAATTGATAAAAAATCTATATTGCTCCGGCTAACTTCACGTAAAATTTTGTTTCTGTATTTAAAAAAAATATTAACCAACGAAAGTTGTAATTAGGCCAACAATCACCAACAAACGACCAACAAACGATACGCAAAAAAAATTAAAGAAGTAAAAGTTGACCGGCCAACTTTACGGAGCTTTATTTTGGGTCGGCAGGAGAGATTATGGCAACCTGTATCGGTCGGCCGTGAATTACAAATTCGTAGGTTTCGTATTATGGTCAAAAAATCAGAGAGAATCATATTAAAATCGCGAAATTCGTAATCAGTAGCAAAAGAGCAATTTTCTGGAAAAAATATCAATATATAACTTCTAATAAACGTGGGGAATGTGCAGCTAGCAGCGAGTCAGGTGCAGTTAGTCACGAGTCCATATTTTATTTATTATACATTTTTAAGAGCCAAAATGCAAAATTCGACTTTTTAGCGACTTGCGTAGTTATATAGAAAATATATCAAAAAAAGTTTGAAGCAATATAAACATATAGCAATATAGCTTTTTCGAAGCTACACATGAAAACTGCGGATCTCACTATGGGCCAGTTTACCCACGGTCTTAAGCCAACGACACACGGTTAATATTTGGTAATATATTAAGAATACACCAATTAGAATGCAGCATTTCTAGTATCTTACTAAATATTAGCAGATCTAGTACGAAAAATCGTACCGTGTGCCGTTGGCTTTACATACAGGTCTTGAAACGAAGGTGGTGGGGGTGGTCGTCTTAACGTCCGAGAATAAGTTTGGCAAGGGCGGCGCTGCGAATTATGGTACGGATAAGGCGGCTACCCCCACCACTAAAATTTGGCTTCGTTGCAAGACCTGTATGTAAAACTGTGGTTTTACCATCTCCGATTAACTTAATCCGTAACTAATGGTGCTTTCCAACAACGTACACAGGCGACACTGGCCGCGTTCAGCAAACTCAATAGTTGGACAACATTACTAAATTTTCTGCTGGCATATTCAACGTTAATTTGCTGAATCTGAAAGTAGGAATGAATCATGTTCGATTACTACCTAGCGGTTTTGTCTGCTGAATGCGGACATTGTGTAAAGGCCTGTGTCGCCTCCACAATGCTAGAACTTGGTTTGGCTGGGTTCCGTAAAGCGCATATGCACCACAGACATCTATAAGATAATAGACTGCTAACCTTTTTTCCCTAGACAGTCCAGTATATAATGTACAACTTGTACATAACATAATAACCGATTGGAATGTGTTGGTCTGTATGTATGTATGTATGTGTTGGTATATATTTACTCAGTTACCCATAGGCGGAGGACATCAAATTTAAACCATTCTAGCCTTTGACTATAAAAATATGGACTGCCAGTAGCCAACTTCAGGTTGGTAGCCAAGATGTTGCGCCGCCATCTACCAATTGATAATATATTTTTGTTTGTTGATTTGGTCGATGGGGCGGAGCTTATATCTTGAAGATGTTGGATACACTTGTAGCATTGCTAATGTAATGGGAAAAGTGGGGGGCTGGCAGTCCATAGTTTTATAGTCAAAGATTCTACCATTCTATTCGGTTATTAAGTCTGCCGCCTATACGTAAATAAGTATGTACATAAGTTTCGGGTACATAAAATCTAGGAACTATATAAGAAGCCTAGCAGTCTCTAGTATCTTATAGATGTCTGTGATATGCACGTATATATCTATAGCACACGTTACGTATACTATAGAATATGCGCACATATGCGCTTTATGGAACCCAGTCTTTAAGTTCTCGGACCGAGTTTTTGGCCGGTATTTATAGTCCGTTCTTATATTTAAGATCGTCTTAAGTGTGGTCTTGGGTCGTCTAAGGGCCAATTTCACCAACCACGGTTAGATTAACCGACGGTTAAAGTTAGCAAAGTGGCCAATAGACATGAGTATTTTCTCATAAATCCATGTTTCTATTGGCCACCTTGCTAACTTTAACCGTCGGTTAATCTTAACCGTGGTTGGTGAAATTGGCCCTTCAGATCCCATTCAACCAATCAAATGGCTGCATAGTGTTACGTCTGGGTGACCCTTTTCTCACTAGATTCTAGTCATAAGTCTAGTTTACACCGTTAAATTGGTTAGTACACGCATCAAGTTGATACGGACTAAACATTTGATACGTCCCTGTTTACACCGATCCATCTCAAAACAGGTTAAGTTAGATTTTTAGTCCGGATAAAGTTTTTATTCATTTTCACTGTTTTTCCAGTTATAAAAACTTCTAAAGCCTGAGAGCCTTCTAACTTTTTTAACCTTAACAGTAGTGGCGGGTATAATACGATCCGAATCGAATCAAGCGTTTACAGCGCGCTGACATCTTTTGATACGCGTACCAACTTGGTCTGATACTCGCGAATCAGGAGTATCGAATCAGAGCGCACTAAAGTAATCCACGAACGTTTATACCGAGCGTATCAAGCGATTTGATACGGATATAGTACTTGGTACGCGTACCAAACAGTCGGTGTAAACTAGGCCATTGAGTCTTATGGATTGCGGTACTTTGTATATCTAGTGACTTTACTTTCTCTTTCATACGCTCCATCCAGTTATTCCTACATCCATGGCTTACACCGATTATACCCACAGACATCTATATGTATACTAGACCGCTAACTCCCTTATATAGGGGGTGCTTTCCATTTACATGCACTTGTGTCGACTTACGTTAACTCAAGTGAACTCAAGTTAGTAACCTCAATACAATAAATGGAAAGCCACGCTTGATCACGCTTGATCGCTTGACTCACCATCTAAGCAGAGTCACTCGAAGTCGACTTGTGTCATCGACAAAAAGCGACACAAATGTAATGGAAAGCAGAAATGATACTAGGAGTCAGCTTGTGTCAACTTGTGTCACTAAATGGAAAGCACCCACTGTACGAAAAAATGGGCCCCAAAAAGTATGTACTACAGAAGCGAGTGAGCATCTGCGCATGTGCAGTGTAAGTGATAAAGAGGAGGAGTGTGCTGTATATGTGATATGTGTGTAGCACACATGTAGCACGAGAGTGGCACGTGACATATAGGGTGCTTTCCATTTACATGTACTTGTGTCTACTTACGTTAAGGGTCGGCAGGAGACACGGTGGAGACCTCTATCGGGCGGCCGTGAATTATGGATTCGCTTTTTGCAAATTATGACCAAAATAATGAGAAAATCATATTAAAATTATGATATTCCTAATCAGGAGGATTGTCCGCAAGTCGGTAAAGAGCGATTTTCTGAAAAAAAGGTCAAAATAAAACTTCTAATAAATGTGGGGAAATGCACAGCTAGCAACGGGTTAGGTTGGGTTAGCCACGAGTCCGTATTTTATTTTTTATAAATTTTTAAGAGCCAAAATACAAAATCCGGCTTTGTTACGACTTACGTTATTATATAAGGAATATATTAAAAAAAGTTTCACGAGACAATATAACTTTTCCGAAGAAATATTTGCAAAAAGCGGATCTCACTAAGGAGCAGCTCATGGGGAATATTTCGTGGTAGCACACTGACCGCGTGACAAGGAGAGATGTATGCGTTATCTTTGGGTGCTTTCCAGCAACGTACACAGGCGACACTGTGTAACACAGTGTACGACTCGGTGCTTTCCAACTACGACACAAGTCGACACAATCGTACACAGCTAAAATGCTGTGTACGACTGTGTCATCGTTTTGTGTCCCTCCATGGATACCAACATTTTTAAATTTGGTACCACTTTCTTTTCTACGGAGTGGTATTCTAGTAGGAGAAGTAAATTATTTAAAAAACTTAAAATAAACTTAAAAGATTTAGGCCCTGCGCACAATAGAAAAATATTAGAAATAGGAATAAATATTAAATATTAAATATTAGGAATAGGAATTAGATATTATTTTATTTCAAAACAAGGAAATGAAGTGGATTAACGCACAATGCATTGAAAATTAGGAATAAGGAATAAAAATGACGGAATATTAAATATTAAATATTAAATATAACTTATGGCGGTCGACCATAAATACACGAAATTTAGATATTATGTTAAACATGTGAATAATATAAAGAATATAAATATTAATATATCATACCGGAGAACGGTATGAGCATGAATATAAATGAAGAAAATATAATTTAATTTTTACAAAATACATTAGTTGACAAAAAAAAACAGAATATTCTCAAGAGAAAATTTAAAAAAAATTACTTAATTCTGAACGTCTAAAAAGTATTTTCTAAGTATTTTTTGTAGAAACTATTGTAATACAAAATTTCTAAAAATTTGAATATAAATTTTAGCGTCATTAATAAAGGCTGTTCTGGAGTTAAAGGTTTTTTTAAAACTGTTTTTAATTAGAAATGAAGAAATTTTTTCTAAAAGATTATATATATTTCTGATATCATTCTATAGCAAGAAAAGAGATCTGCATCATTTTTTTTCAAGCTCTTTCACAAAAGTTGAAAAATCTAGATTTATCTCTTTTTGTAAATTGATAAGACGAATCCACCAACGTCTATTTCTCTAAAGTTCGTTTTTTTCCTCTTTATTATAAGTAAAATTCCCATTAATTGAAAAAATATGATAATAAAAAAATGGTGCTCTGAGACTAGAAATTTTCTAATACTGTACTGAGTTAACAATGTCTAAATCCATATTGTTTAAACTTATAAGCTAAAATATAAATATTTTTGGTTATGTTAATGTTGCAGGACACAATTCCTATATTTATATTTTATTCTTTTTCATTGTGCGTTACATTTAATCTCTATTCCTAATTCCTATTTCTAATATTTAATATTTATTCCTATTCCTAATATTTTCTTTATTGTGCGCAAGGCCTTGAAACTTTTAAAAAGCTATGTAAAGTGACTGCCCTGCACTCCGGCGGTGAAATAAAAAAGCTAAGTAGCGTTCCAACTACAAGTCGACACTGTGTAACACTGTGTCACACAGTGTATGACCGTGTTTCGTTGCTGGAAAGCACCCATAGTCTCTCTTGCATCGCATATGTAGTAACGTCCGTGTAGGCACACATCGATATGTTGAGCACACGGATGCGATTGTTGGGAGATGATGTTAGACAAGGAGCGACAATCGCGTGCTATCCTTGTCCCTCTACTGCGCTAATGCTACACACAGCATCGATAATGATCAGAGCTGAATATATCGCTTTGTATCGATATGCCGACAATGCTTTTTGGCCTCTTGTGGCATAAAAACAGGCGTCCATTTTTTATGAATTTTATATTTACATATGCATATATGTATGTACATACATATATGTCTGAATTCTAGAATTATGTCTAAATCATTCAGTCTATCACGCTAGAAACTCAAATTCATAGACATCGATAAAATTTAAAAAAAAATGTATTTGAATATATATGAATCTATTACATATATTTTTTGGTAAAGACGATTAATTTAAGCAATATTGAAAATATTAATAATTTTTTATAGCTGATGCTATTGATTTATTACAGGATTAATTTATACTAATTTATTCACGAAATAAATTTTTTTGCATATATATATATTATATATATACACAAAATGTGTATATAGTTATAAAATGATATAAATATTTTCAATTTAATTTAATTTTATTTATAATTTTATTTTTTTTATTTTAAGAATTCTCAAATTGCTTTTACAAAAAATGTATTTAATAATTTTTATATATTCACATTATTTATATATAAATAAAAAATATATAAATAAAATATAAATAAAAAAAATTGTATGAATAAAAAAATATGAATAAAAAAAGTCTTATCGATGCTTATATAGATTCGAACTTGAGTTTCCAGCGTGAGAGACTAAATACCCTTGCACTGAGCCGTTATTTATTATTCATAAATGCTTTTATATTATCAATATTTATGCAACAGATGTTCTTACACAGCACAAATATAATCGAACAGAAATCAAGATAATATATTTGTCGGTCTATAAAATCTGCGATTGCTGAAAGATATTGTCAGTCAAGAATTAACAATCGTGCTCTCTTTGTCGCTCTATCGCGCTGACGATATTTAAAGTATCGATGAAAAAGCAAGTGAAAAAGCAATAAATTGTCAAGCCTAATAAGCGCCCGTGTCTTACATACTGTATATTAGTTCACTCCGTGAACTATTAGTCTGCTGTTATTATTTATCATCATACAATGTGAAGCATATATACAATTTTTAGATACTATTGGTATATATTATACGCATACATATGTATACGCAAATATAAATTTTCCAAAAAGTGGGCGCCCATTAGCCTTGTTACATTACTGCTTTCTGCCACGAGAGGCCAGAAAGCATTTTTCTATCCATTCTCTCTACGGTGCGTCCGCGCGAGCGATGCAATGGTGTTTGTACGTATACGGACATACACCACTACATACAGACCGAGAATTTATATCTCAGCGTTGGTAACCCTGAAACCGGAGTTTCGCATTGTCACCGCGCGAGGTCTCCATTATCAATTCGGAATCTGGCCGTCATTCCTACCGACCCTTAAGCCCGTATCAGACTACGCATTGAAGATTGACGATTGAAGATTAAAGATTGGAATTTAACCAATCAGAACAAAAAGAGCTAAAATTTCTTTGTTCTGATTGGTTAAATTTCAATCTTTAATCTTCAATCTTAATATTTAATGCGTAGTCTGATACGGGCTTTAAGGGTCGGCAGGAGACCCAGGCAAACTCCGAATTGATGTTGGAGACCTCGCGCGGTGACAGCACGAAACTCCGGTTTCAGTGTTGCCAACGCTGAGAAACCGATTTCGCGTTTTATGTAGTGGTGTATGTCCATATACATACAAACACCATTGAATTGCTCACGCGGACGCACGGTAGAGAGACAGATATCCTGAAAATGCTTTCTGGCCTTCCGTAGCAGAAGGCAGTACCGTAGCAAGCCTAATAAGCACCCACTTTTTAAAATTTTATATATGTTTATGCACATATGTGCGTATATATATATTATTACATTATTAGTATGTAAAAATTATGTGTAAAAATTGTCTGATAATAAATAATAAATATTTTAATTATTTAAACATTCTTAAGTTAATTACCTTTAAAAAATATATTTCTTGAATAATTTATCTATTTTCCAATATATTATTAAAAAATTAATATTGATATATTTTAACTCGAGTTTTCTGGGTGATATTGAACATTCTTGCATTGAGCCATCATACGTTACTTCTCAATTCTTTCACGTTATAAGTATTTATAGAGCAGAGAGAGAGAGAGAGAAAGAGAGAGAGCGAGAGAGAGAGAGAGAGAGAGCGAGAGAGAGAGAGAGAGAGAGATAAAGAGAGAGATATATTATACAATAAAATCAATCGAAGAAAAATCAAGATAAGCTTGTCATATCTGTGTATGTATATTTTAATATATACTTATATATTAAATATTTTAATAAATAAATATAATTGAAATAATCAATAAGTGAAATATATTATGCAGACAATGTTCAGCCTGTGTTGAGTTTATGCCATGTAGCTCAAGCTACAATCAATAATTAATAATCCAATAATATAAACAATAATTATTTTTATACGATAGTAAATTTGAATATATAAAAATATTTTAAAAAATATATATATATTTAAATATACTATTATTATAAAAAAATAATTGTTGATTATTATATTCATTGGATTATTAATTATTGATTAAATATTGATTAAATTATTGATTAAATATTGATTTCATTATTGATTAAATATTCGGTGATGTGTGCTTACACGGACACATACGAGGTCTGTTCAAAAGGTTTCCTTTTTTCCATTGACGTATACTTTTTGAACAGACCTCGTATATCGTGCAAGAGAGAAGACGACGCAATCTTCTCTCCTGTCACACGGCCAGTGTGCCACTACGGAATATTCCCCAGATTCTGCTGTTAGCTGCACCTTAGGTACAAATCTTGTCATTTCGTAATTTTCGTTTTACGCTTCAAAAAATTAATATTCTTTATAAAACTTTATGTTGACGTATTCTTTATATTGTCATAATTATGGCTACAACGTAAGATTTAACAATTTGGCTCTAAAAATTTAATAATAAATATAATACGAATTCGGGCGCAACTACACCTGATCCGTGGTTAGCTGTATATTGCTCGTCTATTATTGAATTTTTATTTTTTCCATTTTTCCCAAAAAATTACTTTGTAGCCAAAGAAAGACGATGCTACGGATTACGAATATCATAATGAAAATGCGATTTATTCTTTATTTTAGCTATAATACGAAAATTACGAATCCGTAATTCACGGCTCTCCGCGGGAGGTCTCCACCGTGTCTCCTGCCGACCCTTAACTCAAGTGAACTCAAATTAGTAACCTCAATACGATAAATGGAAAGCCACGCTTGATCACGCTTGACCGCTTGACTCACCATCTAAGCAGAGTCACTCGAAGTCGACTTGTGTCATCGACAAAAAGCGACACAAATGTAATGGAAAGCAGAAATGATACTAGGAGTCAGGTTGTGTCAACTTGTGTCACTACTAAATGGAAAGCACCCATTATGGTCTAGTTTACATCGTCGAAACGTTGGTACGCGTATTAAGTTTGGTGCGCACCAATGCTTTAGTACGGGTGCGTTTACATCGAATGTACTAAGAAAAAAAATAATACGAATTTAATTCATGTCGATTGCCTCCTAGTGATAATACCGGTTAATGATAATACCGGTTTTAATTGAGGTTATGCTCAATGCTAAATTCCCTTCAAAATACGTTTCAAGCGTTACATCGTCATTTGTATCATTTGATACGCGTATCAGTTTAGTACGATACTCCTACTTGATACGCTCGTACCAAGTTGATCCGGCAGCGTTTACATCGTGCGTACTAAATATTTAGTACGAATTTTGTACAAATATAGTACCTGATACGCGTATCAAGTGCACGATGTAAACTAGGTCATTGTTTGAAATTTAACCAATCAGATGTGATTGCCATACCACTTACGCAACGCATGCGCATGAGTTATGTACATACTTTTTGGAACCATGTATTTTGGCGAAGTTAGCAGTCTAGTATACATATAGATGTCTGTGATTATACCCCAGGGCTGCGTTCCAAAATTTACTCCTTAGGGTAGAGTAGCGTTTGCTTGACCAATCAGAACAAAGAAATTTGTATTTCTTTGATCTGATTGGTCAAGCAAACGCTACTCTACCCTAAGGAGTAAATTTTGGAACGCAGCCCAGGGACGCCGAGAGCAAGGACTGATGTGATCTAGGGAGTGGAGTAAGGCTAGAAATTTACTAGAATCGTATGTACACTGCCCGACATTAATTCGTTCCATCTCCCTAGCAAATTTCTATAAGATATGTGACATATCCTATAGAAATTTGCTAGGGATATGGAACGAATTAATGTCGGGCAGTGTACCTGTATGACTGCGTGTTGAATAAAAATTTATGACTTATGAACTTAGAGATTTTCTAAAAGAGTAATAATTTGATCTATGTCCAAATTCCCATTGAAATATTTTTCAATTAGTCCGACTATTATCGTTAAAATTAAATTCGGTATATCGTTAATTAAGACATTAATTTCTTCGTCTGAGACTAAAGGTTTTATCTGTAATTTATAGAGTACTTATAAATTCTCAAAGTATATTGAATAGTAATAATTATAGTTGAATTTACAGAAGATTTATTTACAATCAATATTCATGAAACGTGTATACTAAATTACTTATGTATATAGTATGACACAATTCAAGAATTGTGATATTGTTCTTACTCGCATTTATATATTAAAAAGCTCATCAGGTAATTGAGAATTTAATTGAGATATTAAATTTTCTGATAAGATATTAGGTTTGTTAATATTTTCTTCTGAATTGGTTGTGTTTTGGTATGATTCTTGAGATACCTGATGTTCTGGTAAGTTAACAACAAAATTATTAGTAAATTTTGTATCAAATTCGGATTCTGGGTTAA
The DNA here is from genome assembly GCA_963971435.1 of Lasius platythorax. Lineage (NCBI taxonomy): Eukaryota > Metazoa > Arthropoda > Insecta > Hymenoptera > Formicidae > Lasius > Lasius platythorax. The sequence continues at coordinate 18,047,567 of OZ020538.1, forward strand.
AGACTTTTTGAGGAGGACTGGTAAGTGTCTCAGATTTAGATGTAGTTGTAGAAGCCTTGATTCAAAAGGACTTTTTCAGTAAATTCTGCGTGAGACTTGGCTTTATACGCCCGTCGCTTAGAGCGTCTGGCGCGTGCTTTTTTGCCGGCTCTATGAATTCGCTTCTTTTGACTAATTTGTTTGCATGCCGGGTTTATCATCTACAAGGGAATATGTAGTTGGATAATGAGATTAAATAAAATCACAAAATTAAGATTGATAGAATTTCAAATAATAATTATTAAATATTTAAAAGAAAATTTTAACCGCAAAGGTTGAAATACTAAAATTAATTGATTAAGAGAGTTTAATTAAAGAATAAAATATTAATTAATAATCTAGAGATTAATTAATAATCTTCATGAACTTATTTACTATCATGCAGTTAGTTATTATAAGATAAATCAAAGATTAAGGGTCACCTCAACCAAACTCTCGTTAACTTAATCGTTCGTTAAAGGATTGCCAACGTGACAAAATAATTCAGTGTGACCAATTGTATTTTTGTTTGAGCGTGAACACCATAACCTAATCTTTCGTTTCATATATCTTTTCGTGTATCGTATATCCATCAAATAGAATATTAATAATTCTATCCATATTATGTACCTTTTTTCTATTCACAATACGATACACGAAAAGATATATGAAACGAAAGATTAGGTTATGGTGTTCACGCTCAAACAAAAATACAATTGGTCACACTGAATTATTTTGTCACGTTGGCAATCCTTTAACGAACGATTAAGTTAACGAGAGTTTGGTTGAGGTGACCCTAAGGGCCACTTCGACCAAATTCCGATTAACTTAATCATTGATTAAAGAGCTGCCAACATGACAAAATAATTCAGTGTGACCAATTGTATTTCTGGCATTTGTATCTGTATTTACGATTATACGCCAGAAATATAATTGGTCACACTGAATTATTTTGTCATGTTGGCAGCCCTTTAATCAACGATTAAGTTAATCGGAATTTGGTTGAAGTGGCCCTATAACTCCGTTTAAGAGATGAGGAATTGAATGGAGTTAAGGGATTACAATCTGTCATAAGAATATCTTATATTAAATCTCCTGTTATCAATCTTTAAAGATAGAGGTAGAGATATAAAGAAATTTTGTAAATCTTAGCACTGCAAGGAGCCTAGAATTATTTTATAAATTCTGGCAGGGTGCCTAGAGTTTATGAATATCGGCACAACAAGAAGCCTAGAATACTAGCTCGACAAGATGCCTGGATATTTTAGGAATATTGGCACAACAAGAAGCCTAGAATGTTGGCTCAACAAGATGCCTGGATATTTTATGAATCCTGGTAGCGCAAGAAGCCTAGAATTATTCGATAATATCTGGCTCAACAGGGTGCCCAGGATTACTAAAGGAACAAAGGTTGGATGACGTCAGAATGATAACAGCAGTATTATTTCTATGTAAGGTTCTATAAATATTATTTATTATTGATACTTTATTATAGATAAGAATAAACTGTGAGAGTATGTAGCTTAATAATGACTGAAGGTAAACTGTCAGCTACGTGCTAGTGCTTGACAGGGGAGTTTCTTTATTGTATATGGAATGAGATTATTGCTAAGAGCATGTACAATGCTGAGCGATGAAGGAAATAAAAAATAAGGTTGAATGGTAAATGGTTGTCGGTCAATTGCAGATTTCTAATCTTTGCAGAGATACGGATATTCTGTATTAGAAGAAATCGTAATTTCTTACCGTATAATATCTGCAAACCTTAGTTGTCCAAGATAGTTGCGTGCGTCTAGCCTTTGCTTTCTCTCAAGGATCTCGGTCACGGGATATTGAGGCTGTATTGAAGTACGCAGCAGTGATGCCAGAAACAGGTCGCAAGCAACACGCAACCGTAGTGGAGGGGGATAACATACACAAGCGAACGCGTACATGTAAAGCGCCGATTGGCGCCGAGCTCACACGTACGCGGTTTTCGCTTGTGTGCGTCATTCTCCCCACCATGATGTAATAAGAAAGGTGTAACAACATCACGTATGCGCAGTAGTCTAATGTCTCGACCAATAAGAATTGGGTCCAAATACTCAAACATATGACTTGAGTACGAAGTTAAAGAGGTTATATGTAAACATATAAGCAGTGATTTGACGTTATCTTTTTAGTCTTTAAATACAGATATCTAAACTTTCAGCTATTAAATATGTACGTATATTATATATATATTTAATGTATAATAATATACAATAATATTATGTATGATGTATATTAATATTATGTATATATTATAATATATATATAATAATATACAATAATACATATATATATATACATATATAATGTACATACGTATACATATTTCATGGCTACAAGTTTAGATATCCGCATTTTAAAATTAAAAAATATGAATTATTATTATTATTATTTAATTATTCTTCCAAATATCTGCATTTTAAGTACATGCAACTAATATTTTAAATATATGTTATTGTTTCGCGTTTGAATTGCGCGGATGCATTTGGACCCACATTTCATTGGCTCCGCTCATCGTGCCGCCGCCGCTATGCGCAATGGTACACCTTTCTTTTTACATCATGCTCCCCACTACGGTGCGTGTTGCTTGCGACCTGTTTCTGGCATCACTGGTACGCAGATGTGTGCACAAAGTCTTTTATTCGAACTTTACCTTACACTGAACTTGGACTTATAATCTGATGTGAGACTGACAAAGAAAATGTATCAGAGAATATCGGAGAGATTAAAAGAATAATTTAAAGTGTCTAATAAAAAACTAATGCTTAATGTCGAATGCTTAATAATCTAATAATGCCCGCGCGCCTCGAGATCGGCGGTTTATATACCCGTAAAACAAGGAAATCTAGGGCTGTGTGCAAATCGCAATTCGCAGATTCTCTCAAGGTGTTTCCGATGTTCCGAGAAGTTGTTATCTAAATTATTTCGCAGTAATTCGCCGCCGATAGATCGAGAGCGAGGCGTAGATTGTTTATACGTTCGGCATCAAGAATGCGGTGACGACAAATGCAGTCGGTCGCATATGCTCAAGAGACTTAATATTATTAAGAGATTTAATATTATTAATATCTTCCCAATGCATCGTTTCTGTTCTTGGCGCAGATTTCTGATGCATGAATGCTTATAATTTTTAATACAGTTTTCTAATATAACGTAGAACATGTTGCCATGTTTGTTAAATTACAGAATCACCTATTATAAAATTTGCTCTTCGTCTGTTTGAAGGATTATTCAGATATTTTATTATTATTATTATTATTGTCCTTCATAAAATAATTTAATATTTTGAGTATTTTATATTTATTTTCAATTATTCATGATAAGGGAAATTATTGTAGCAAATTATTGCATTTGTGATTCTATAAGTTAAGACGCATACAATTCTTAAATTTAAATAAACATTTATTTTGAATATATTCACAATCTCAGAAATCGATGAAGAGTTTGATTGCAAATATTATCGGAAGTATTTTATAATTTTGTTATTCACGGAATCATTTTTATAATAATCTGTCTTTTAGTTTGACTATGATCAAAAAGGGAGATAATTTTAAGTGACCTTGAGAATTCAATTAATGAATAAAGTTTTAAGACAAATTATTATTTATGTTTCCGTAAATAGTAAGATATATATTCTTTGGATAGAACGTTTATCGAATATTCTTGAATAATCCAATTAAATAATATCGCTGGTGTAATTGCAAAAGAAGTCAAAACTCGCTCGCAAGTTTGTCCTTGTAAAATAGCCTCAAGTTATAGCGTTTTCGATTTGTTGACTCTACCCGACTCTGATAGCGTTTTCGATTTGTTGACTCTACCCGACTCTGAGTCGAGTCGGGTCAGATCGAAAATATAGATAGATAGTAAAAAAGTATAGTATAGTATACTTTCGATCTGACCCGACTCGACTCAGAGTCGGGTAGAGTCAACAAATCGAAAACGCTATGAGTCGAGTCGGGTCAGATCATAGACGTATAATATATAGACCGAGCGTCTGGCCGAAGCGGCATCGACAACTTAGAAAGAGACAAATGCTTAGTACCGTAGATCTGTCCTTCTTTTGTAATCTCAAGAGTGGGGATAGGAGCGGAGCCTGTCGGAGGGTACCAGGGTCAGAATCTGTTCCTTCTCCTCATATTCTCCTTCATCCCCTCTCATTCCGTCTGTTTCTGCCTTCCACCAATGATCGCAAGTTTCGTTCCCTTCCACTGCGTTACTAAACAAAGATGGATCTACGGTACTGAGCATCCGTCTTCTTCTAATCTGTCGATACGGTTTTCTATAGGAAATGTAGGCAATGCTCGGTCTATATATTATACGTCTATGGGTCAGATCGAAAGTATACTATACCAGAGAGAAGCCTGAGTGCGGCCATGCCGGCGATTTTCGTGAGACGCTTTTACTAGGCCGTAGAGCAGCGCCATACATCCACTTTTAGGAATTGGAATCACTGATCCACATCCACTTTCAAAACTGTCGGTCATTTGGTTCATGTCCATGCTAATATACATCCACTTTTCGATACTGTCGATCATTTAGTGGTTCATGTCCGTGCTACATCCATATATAATTGTGGATCAAAAATATATATATCGAAACTTCATGAACTTATTAATATGTTTTATTAAATGCGTGTAACGTTTTGGCATTCTAGTATATAATACGATATAAATACAGCGATATAAATTATTACTAAAATATTTTTACGTATATCCGCATGTGCAATGAAATAAATTTTTCCTTAAATCAATTTTTCTTAATAAGTCTTAATTGAATATAATGTAGAAAATGTCTGCAATAAATTACTTTTACTTTTCTTTTATTCTTAGAACAAAGGTATCAAGCATTTAAGCAATCATGCATTTTAATCAAATTATGATTTAAATTTATAGCTTTTTATATTAATTTTTTTATATTAACTTATTTTTTACTTATTATTAATTTAATTAATTTTTTATTTATAAATTCGATTGGATGCGAAGTCTTTTGAAAATAAACATATAATAGGTGCGCTCCGCTTGACGTTATATTTTCGCTTCGAAGACTAATTGTAAGATTCTTCACCCTATCTATAGTTAAAAATTATCCGATTTATGTCGTGTTTGATGTCGTTTTAATCGCCAAAATCTCATTAATCCATTAAGATTATTTTCAAGCTGTTTAAATGCAAAATAGAAGTTTTAGTTTTCATTTCAAAAAATGTTTACATTCGTGAATTGCTATGGATGGGGAGAGCCCATTGTAAGAGACTTCGGAATTCTTTGATGATAGGTCATCTCGCTCGCTCTCTACTCGCGGTCTCGCTCTCGCTCTTACACTCGACGAGTCGCGCTAGACAGCTCGGAAAGATAAGCTGATCCGAGAATCGAGAGAAAACTAAAACTTCTATTTTGCATTTAATCGGATTGAAAATAATCTTAATGGATTAATGAGATTTTGGCGATTAAAACGACATCAAACACGACATAAATCGGATAATTTTTAACTATAGATAGGGTGAAGAATCTTACAATATTAGTCTTCGAAGCGAAAATATAACGTCAAGCGGAGCGCACCTATTATATGTTTATTTTCAAAAGACTTCGCATCCAATCAAATTTATAAATAAAAAATTAATTAAATTAATAATAAGTAAAAAATAAGTTAATATAAAAAAATTAATATAAAAAGCTATAAATTTAAATCATAATTTGATTAAAATGCATAATTGCTTAAATGCTTGATATCTTTGTTCTAAGAATAAGAGAAAAGTAAAAGTAATTTATTGCAGATATTTTCTACATTATATTCAATTAAGACTTATTAAGAAAAATTGATTTAAGAAAAAATTTATTTCATTGCACATGCGGATATACGTAAAAATATTTTAGTAATAATTTATATCGCTGTATTTATATCGTATTATATACTAGAATGCCAAAACGTTACACGCATTTAATAAAACATATTAATAAGTTCACGAAGTTTCGATATATATATTTTTGATCCACAATTATATATGGATGTAGCACGGACATGAACCACTAAATGATCGACAGTATCGAAAAGTGGATGTATATTAGCACGGACATGAACCAAATGACCGACAGATTTGAAAGTGGATGTGGATCAGTGATTCCAATTCCTAAAAGTGGATGTATGGCGCTGCTCTACGGCCTAGTAAAAGCGTCTCACGAAAATCGCCGGCCTGGCCGCTCTCAGGCTTCTCTCTGGCGTTGGTAATCCTGAAACTGGAGTTTCACTTTGTCACCGAGCGAGGTCTCCTATATCTGTTTGGAGTTTTTCCATCACACTCCTGCTGAGAAAGGAATTATTAGATTTACAATTGTTATTTGTAAATTGATTATAGATGGTTTATTGTTAATTATTACAGACGAAAAGACGCAATTATACACTATAAAATACATTGACAAAATCTTGTTCACATGTGTTATAAATAAATATTAAAGGTAAATATATATATTTAATTTAATTCTCTAATGCTCAGATTTTGACGAAAACAATTTTATTTGATGATATTTATGTGTGTTGTATGTTGCAGGAATAAGATAAAAATAAAATATTAATCAAATGGATAAAATGGACAATATAGAAGTTAACATTTCTGAAGGAAGCACAGTCTCTAATCCTTTTGTATTTTCTAAACCAAGTAATATATTTCATCCTTCAAGAGTTATTAATTTTGGTGTAGAATCGGATCATGTTTTTGACACTCATTCCAATAAGAAGAATATATTTACTTTTGCTGCACCTATGATGCTATCGCAACATGATCAAAGTCTTACAAACTCACAGGCCAATAAATCCAACAGATGTAAGCCAAGAATTTCTAGAGCCACATATGAACCCACAGTTAATGTATTTGCTAGTGCTCTTAAGGATACAGGAGCGTTTGAACAGCTGAAAAAGAATTCCAGGTCACATATTACCAAAATTAATATAGATAACTCAATAACATGTTCCAATGTTCCCAAAACTTTGCTAACTAAAACAGCAGCAAAAGAATATTTCATAAAATATGGGAATATTGTGAAAATAACTATTCGTCCAAGAAAATGTACAATCATAGTAGTTTACACATCAAAAATGGAGGCAAATGCTGCATATTATGGGAGTAGCGACTACATGGGTGAGAAATTTCATGTAGAATGGACAAAATTAGAATCATCGACGAAAGTGCCAGCTAAAAAGAAAATTGTGCGTAAGAATATAGTGACAAATCTACTTAAAGCGACCGACGACGAGATAAAAAATGAATTAGAAGCCATGGCAAATTTAGAGTATAATTTACATTCTGACAAAGAGATTAAACTATCTGATAATACGGGCACATTTTTGCCATTAAAAGTCAGAGCACCAGCAGGGAAAACAGCGAACAAATTTGAGAAAACTGCTGTAAAGATTGAAAAATCTGATACTGAGAGTCAAATAATTAAACCTTTACCCAATACCTCTATAGAAGAGTTACAAAATATAATACATCATGTTGCTCTTACGACTGAAGACAAATACAAGATTCTGGAGGCTAGAGACCGTATCATGAGAATGAAACGAGTCAAACCAGCCTCGCTTGCAACAGCTAAAGTGACTAGCGGAACTTGCCCTGATATGTGCCCAGAAAAAGAACGTCTTATGCGCGAATCGCAGAGGCAAATCGCGTCGTATGAACAGCTGGAGGGAAATGAATACAAGATAAATCACGCGACGGCTGTAAAGCAATATTCAAGATCTTCCGCGGACCAAGAGGAACCGATGCCCCACGAATTAAGGCCGGTGAAGTCGTTGAAAATGACTATGAGCTACTTGCTTCATGAGATAATGGATCTTTGCGAGCAGGAGGACACAAATCTGGCAGAATGGTATCATTTTCTATGGGATAGGACGAGAGGAATCCGAAAGGATATCACGCAACAGGAACTATGTTGCGTAGAAAGCGTAGAATTGATCGAACAATGCGCTAGATTTCACATAGTATGTTCAGAGAGACTTTGTGCAGAGGATGCATCTGTGTTCGACAAGAAAATTAATACGGAAAATTTAACGAAATGTCTGCAGACCTTGAAATATATGTACCAAGATTTAAGATTAAAAGGTGTCATCTGTGAAAACGAGTCAGAATTTAGAGCATACATTGTTTTATTGAATTTGAACAATGGTAATTTTCTATATGATTTGCAACAGTTACCAAAATCTGTGCAAAATTCACCGAAATTTCAATTTGCGATCAAAACATACTTTGCACTGGACTCGAATAATTACTACAAATTCTTTCAACTTGTTCGAGAGACAACTTACTTAAACGCTTGTATCTTATTAAGATATTTCAACGAAGTTAGACTAAAAGCTCTTTCAGTAATGGTGAAGGCATATTGTAGAAGTACTTTGAGAAGTACTTTTCCGTTATACGAATTAATAGATATCCTCGGTTTCGAAAACGAGAATGAAACTAAATATTTCTGCGAACAAGTAGGACTGAACTTATCGAATGATGAGTTGTACATTCTCTTAAATCGTCGGAACTTTTGTATGCCCGCAGCAAGTAGTATACAACAGGGTAGGGCCTATAATCTGATAGAATCTAAGAGAATCGCTTTAAATTTCACTATTGGACAGTGTATTGCTGGTAAAAAAATGCCAGAGAAGACTTACAAAAATCATAAACCGCATGATAGTTTTAATGCATATGGCTGTTTGATGCCTGAATCTATTAATGCTATAGATCAAAATACTGATGTCTCTTCTATAAAACAACATGAATATAAGCATCTAGACGAATTCACGGAGAAAAAGACAAAGATGTCATCAGTCCGGGACAAAAATCAGAAAGCCATGAAAGACGTTCGTCCTATGCAAATTAAAAAACAGTCTGCTAATACAGACAATATATCAAGTATACCTAAACTTATATCAGTTTCCGAATCAATCACTTCGAATGTTTTCCAAATAATGACATCAAATGCATCCATTGGGCTTAAACCAAAAATATCAAATATATTTGAATACAAACCTCAACCTTGTACATCAGCCACACAAATAAAAGTAGCTTCCGATAAACAATCTGATAATGAAAATGCGATAACTGGTACAGTGCATCATGAAAATATTACGACTGAAGATAAACAATCTGAAATTTTTAGTAGCAATAATATTTTTAGTAATAATGCATTTACAAACAATCCTATCACATTTTCCAAGCTGGAAACATCACATAATGTAGAATCTGCTACGCCTTTTGCAATGCCTACTAATCAGAATGTCTTCTCAGAAATAAGATCGGAAGATATATTTATTAAAAATATGATGCCTTCTTCAATGGTTTTCGCTAACAATTATTTTCTCACACCGTTTTCTACACAGCATTCAACAAATGTAAGTGATGGGAATAAAATAACAGAGAATCAAACTATCGCTCCTAAGAAAGAACAGAAAGTCCAAGAAGATACTGTACAAACGATACTGGAGACTGAGAAAGTGAAATTGGAGAAGTTGGAGCACATGAGAAAAATGCAACAAATCGAGGAGCAGTCGAAAGAAATTTATAACAGCTTATACGAGGAAATCGTGCACGAGTTCTGCTCTGACATTGCAAGAGAGAATATCGAAAAGATAAAAATGTATGATACATTGAGCGAGAAAATTCTTTTTGATATGACTGGCGAAATTATTCACGAAATATGTAAAGTAGTATTGACTGAAGAAATTAATCATCAACAGAAATTACAAGCCATGTTATCAAGAATTAAAAATCGAGTAGTGGTCAAGTGTTTTAACGCTTGGAAACAGTACACATCGAGGAAGAAACGACAGAGAAAAGCATTGGAAGACACACCGGTTTGGTTGCAGAGACAATCCGTGGAGGAAAATGCGAGAATGCTGTATTCCAAGGAACAAGAGGTAGTGATGCAAAATATGCGTGAAAAACAACATCAACTGGAAGATATAACCAGTATGGAAACTCTTGCACCAATTGAAGTCATTGCGTACGCTGGTATTAAAGAGAATCTACGATTATTGGATATTAGTCCTCTGACTGATATATTTTGGAAACTGGTGATCTCCTGGCCAGACTTGGGCAATAGAACAGTCCTATGGCATTATAAGAAAGTGATGAACGAGTACTTATATCCTGGCGATTTTACGATGGATCCTATTATAAAAATTTATGAAGCAAATCCCTATGAGACTTTACACGTTTGCATAAGGCATCTCGAGGGTTTTATCAGTGAGGATAATTTAATCGGTACTGATGCGCTTTTATTTATTGCTGATGCTTCAGAAAACTATAAATTTGTTGCTAAACGGTTAACAAGGATTGTATTGGCTAGACACAAGCTGATGCCTATGCCGCTTGCTTGTATAATTTTGGGTCATGGAAATTTGAAAATTCAGAATGAGAATATTGTCTCAGTCTTGGAATCTTTCTTGGAATCTGGTCACATATTGGAATATACGATTATGTACAAAGAAGATCTGTCTACAAAAGTTATTTTAAATTTGATACAAAGTGTAGTTTTATGGTTGACAATGAACAAATCACCATCAATTCCACTGGAAATGGATTATTTGTATAATATATACAACATTTGTTTGTCAGAAGAGTTATGGTTAAGGTAATATTCTCCTTTTCAATTCTCTTTTATTTTATTATATTTTAATATTACAGGGTGTCTCATTTTTAAAAATATGCTTAAATATATAAAACGCGTTTTAGAAAACAATGTTTCAAACAAAAATTGTTTGGTTTTGAAAGAGAAAAAAGTTGAGAATAATGAATATCTTGAATTTTAACTAGGTCATTTTTCAAGATTATTTGAAGGTCAACCTAGTTTCTTTTAAATGGAATCATCCTAATTTTTTTATATAAATCAATTCCTCGCAATATTTGATATAAAAAGTTAGAAGGGTAGGATGACCAAAAAATAAATAGTTTACGAGATATTTTATACTTTAATTTGATATAATTTTACATAAACTATGAAATATCTCGTAAAATATTCATCTTTCGATGATCTTACCTCAATACTTTTATGCACAAAATAAGAGGAATTATTTAATTAGTATAAAGAAAGTTATTTTTAAGAAAAAGTATATAATTTACAACTAGCAGCTACATTAATTTAAATTTAAAATGATACATTCTGTATATAACATATATTGTACATATTTTATTATTATCTAATTATTATTATTTACAGGATATTGGGTGATGCTATATTCAATAAACAATTGTCAAATGCATTAGAAAACCCCAATTTTGTAATCAATTTACACAATGAGGCTGTAAATCATTTGATGGACATAATTTTAGATCCAGAATCTATGTTGTATACAAATTTCGCACCTGAGTTAAAAAAATTCCTTAAAAATAGTAGTATAATGCCATGCAGTTATGAACATTTTGACGAATCGTGGAAACAAGATGAATACAGAGCAAAATTAGAGACCACAATGAATAGTTTTGTGTTACCACCATGGAAGTGAGTGTGATCTATGTTATAATATTAATTATATATCTACACATGCACACGCGTGCCTACACACACACATACATAAAAATCACTGATGTTACTTTTAATATTAATATTTCTGTTTATTTTTTTATTTCAGTGCACCATGGCCAATAACGGATATACAAGACTTACGACGATATATCATAAAGTATTGTAGAGAGGTGCTCTCTGATACAAATTGTAACATTGTATTTTGCGATATATTAAGTAATTTATATCTCACTTCAGGAAGTTTGCAACTATCCAATTTTGTGCACTTACTACTACATGTGGTTAAAGAAAAAATACATCTTCTGGACAAAAATCAAATAATCATTTATAACAGAAATCACATTAAACATTTCCAGACATTACCATGGTGGTTTAAATCTAATGTACTAACAAAATTTCTGTCACACGAATTAAATTTTGATAATCATCACATGTTAAATGAACCAGCGAAGAAGAGAAAGAAACTCAATAATTCGACAAACGACTTGCACGATAGTGTACTAAATGAGAAATTTGGTTCATTAGCAGAATTTTGTGAAGATACCAAAGCTCAAGTCGTAGAGATACACTCTGTGTCTAAGAAGATAGAAAACCGCTTGCAAATACAACAACTGGAGAATACATTATTGGAAGAGAGACTGAAGAATGCCTTGTTTGATGAAGAGAATTTGGTATAGAGAAATGCGTGAATTTTTCCCCATTCAACTATGACATATAATCGTATTTTAATTTTATAAGTTTTATATGTACATGTATGTGTATACATGCATACAAATATACACAATATATGAATTATATTTACATGTCAATACGTTACGATTATCCGTAATATTATTTTCTAGTTAAACATATCCTAATATATATGAAATATTTAAAATATGTAATAAAATGCTATTAACAAATTGAGCTATAATTTTATTTAAATATTATTAAGTTATACATTAGACGAATATAAATATGTAAATTATAAATGTTATATTTAGTAGTATTTAGTAGTTTATTTTTCATAATGCAATTGTTTCATACAATATATAATTCATAGAATTATAGAGTGCAGAAATATTCTTAACATAACATCGCTTTTCTATAATCTGAAAAGTATTGTCATTTGATATTGTACATCTGCAAATTCTCGTAGAGAAAACAGGAAAAAAATTCTTCATAAAAAATATTTTAAAAATATCAGGGAGAAAATTGGGCAGAAGAAAAAGAACGAGAGAGAAAGAGCATAAAATTGTTTTATTAATCTAGTGATCTCTAATAAATGCTCTCATAAATTGCTCTCTCTTTTCCTATATCTTTCTTTGGTTCATGTTTTATAGATGATATTCCTGATATGACAATTTTATTGCACATAGTGTGATAAAATACTTAATCTACAGAAATATATGACCATAAAGAGAGACATTTAATATAGGATATTATTTTATATGATAATAATAAAATCGTATATTTTTCAATAAATTGAGATCAAATAATCTATAATACAAAGTTTAGTAAAGTTATATATATATATACAGAATATAATATATACATATATATTTTCACTTTCTATAAGAAAGTTTGTATAACAATTTTTGAACGTATAAAAAACCTATAGAAAACTTTCAATGCTGAAATTAACTTTATAAGTTTCCTGACTTAAAAAATTTTTTCTACTTATACATTTATATTGTTTAATTTTATCGATTAATTAAATTGGGATAGATTTAGGTAAAAGTAAACTAAAAACCTCTGTGGTTCTTCTATATTTTTAATTTATTCGTAATTAGAGAAAGAAAGGAAAAAAGACAAGGGGGAGTGGAGAGGAGGGAGAGAAATTATCTAATCAAAAGAAATAAATAATACAACCGTAAGAATCTCTTACAGTGATCAAACAAATATAAAATTATAATTATTCTATGTCTAATGTAAAGATATGCTCCATTATAGATACATATGTATCTGAATTATTATAGAATAAAAAGTTCATTTTTATTTAATAAAAAATAAATTAAATTTTACATATAACATGTCATGAAAATGTAATATACTATGTCAGTACTAGAGTTCCTAGTCAGTACAAAACATACGTATACATTATGTCAAACAACTATATATGATATTTGTATCACTGTTAAATTTATACACGCGCGCGCACACACACTCATACACAAGATGTCTCAAAATCACTACACATGTTCTCTTAACATCGGATTTTTTGGTTAAATTAAAATCGATTTTTTCTTAGCGAAAATGTAGACATCAATAATTTTCGAGTTACAGACGATTTGAAAAAGACTTTTTGCAAACTAAACTGGTTTTGGGAAAACCAAAAAAATATCAAAACTGTACTTCTTCAGTTCATTTCAAACGAAGTTTACTTCAATAAAATTTTAATTTGCGAGATGTATAGTTAACAAAGATAGGATAGAAAAATTGAAAATTTGCATTAAATGACCCTCATTGATATTTTTGTTAGGAAAAAATCGACAAATTAGCCAAATAATTTGCTATTAAAAAACATCCGGTAATTTCAAGTACTCTTGCACGCACATATATATATATATATATATATATATATATATATATATATATATATATATATATATATTGACGTGTTGTATATTGCGTGCGAGCGTATGTGTGTATGTACACCGAGTGATTCAGGAAGAAAAGTCACTATTTTGATAAGTGATAATATCAGTCATTGTGAAAACAAAAGTTCATATGAACATGTATTTAATTCTCAATATCATATCTATGTGTGAGTGTATGTGACTGATACTATCATCTTCTAAAATATTGATTTTTCTTTCTGTGTGTGAATCACCGTGTATATGTATGAATGTATGTATACTATGCATATGTAAGTTATAACATAAATAATATGCAAATACATTTAAAATTTTAACAAAATATGTGTATATACTTCACACACACCTATGTAACAAAATACGCAAAATTTGCGTATTTAAGCATATTTATTGAATATACATTAAATGAAATGTATGCACAAACTTATTTTAAGAAATTTAAATTTTGGAAGATTTTTATAAAAAATTAGTTGACTTGTAGGGATCTAAATAATGCTGGAAAAGTTAAAAAAAGATATAAACGAGTAATATTCCTCCATTTTTAAAGCCTTGATATTTGCGAATTTTGTTTATCATATCACAAAAGATCATATAACAATATATGCTATAAAATAATATTTAAGATGTCACAGAGATCTAATTTTGTGACAAACGCACATACATATTCAAAATTCTATAAATTGATTTGTACTTGAGGTAAATATTACATAAATATCTTTAATAATTGTTTTTTTTTCTTGTGCTAATTATAATTTCAAAAAAATAATTGCATGATTTGCAAAAGTTCAGAGAAATTTTGTGATAAAATTATAAAATTTATTTTAGCTGCTGATATATATATATATATTAATGAATTCTGATTTCATATTAGTAACATCAATCCTGGACGACTTTTGTGAATGAAGAAAATAATTATAGATAAGTATGAATTAGTAATCATAAGATGGCAGAGTTATATTGATTCTAATGAATAAGTAAAACAAATAAAATTGAAAACCTGAAATCTAACCAAGTATTAATAAATTATTAAATAGAAAAAGTAACCCAGGATTAATGTCAAAGCTTTATAAATAGTTTATGGATAAGGAAGTGAGCTCACAAGCAGGCAAGCGATAACATACAAAATACCTAAAAACATGTTTAATCTGGCTGTTCGTTTAGGCACATTTTGAATTTTATGCGGATTTCGGAATTCTTTTTCTATTTTAAAGGCGGTCGGCAGAGTGATTACTGGCAGTAAAAACCATACTGAATACCTTAATGCCAGTACTATGAGAATTATATATGGTGTAAACAGTAGAAACGCATACAAAACATGAGACGCGGTATGACCTATCAAAATAGCTAGTGTCACAATTCCTGCCTTCTTGTCGCTGTCCATATCCCTTGTGTTGTTGCTATGTAAAATAGCCTCGGTGTTCAACGCGAGCGGTATAGCGTAATAAATCGTTCCTAATTCGACATAACCGGTTTGCGCCATAAACGCGAATAGAACCGAGATTGGGCCGAATATGACTAAAATAAGTACATCGCCTAAAGCAATGTATTTCAATCCTATACCTCCTGTATAGAGAAAAGAGGAGGATAAACCTCCAAAGTATACAAGAGCCAGATGTTCCATCTTTGCAGGAGAGACAGCTGTCAGTAAGACAAATCCCAAGCAACCTGTTGTATATAAAAAAGCTCCCAATGAGACCAATTCATCTTTAGACAATAAATGATCCACCAATATTCTATCGTCGCTTTTCCGGCTATCGACACCCTTCACATAGTCAAAATAGGTGTTCACTACATTACCAGCACCATGTACACAAAGTACTGTGAGTACAATAAGAATCAGTGATATCCAACTGAAACTTGCTAGACCTGTCAGTCGATACGCAAGTGCAGATCCGAGAAGCGTTGGCATTAATGATGCACTCAGTGACCATGGTCGAACTGCCAGAAAATATGAAGACAACTTCATAAGCGGAGAATCCAAAGCTGACGATGTTGAGTGATGTACATTATTCGCCATAGAGCTATCTTCGATTTGCTTAGTTGGGCTCCAAACGCCGTTGGACATCATGTTTTGTGCACAACACTAGAAATATTATTTAAAATTATTATTATTAATATTATTAATTATTAATATTATTATTTAATATATTAATACATCTTTTGTAAATTAACTTTCAAAGTTTTACATTTTTATATTAAAATTAAAAGCAATTATCAATTGATAAATTGCTTAAAAGACATTATTCAAAAAGGAAATATATCCGATATATTGTACTTAACGGTATCCTTAAATATATATGTGTATGTGTATGTTTCCACGTGACTCTCACATAATCGCATAATTAAATGTCACAAGAAAGATAGCAATAATATGGAAATGTGATGGGATGAATATAAAAGTTTACCAAATAATAAGTATATAGTTTTTCGATAGGAATTATTATGTATTGAACGTTTTTACGCTACGCGCTAAAGCTCACCTAAGAATTTTTTACACATAGACACAGACGAAGATAGGTTAAGACGCTCTCTGAGGCAACTAAAACGTTTTACTTCTCGATGTTGGTACATCGTAGAATCATTTGTCGTTCGAAGAACACATTAGCGTCCGTTTAATCGGCATCATGAAGTAGATATGACGCTACGAATTATTCTTCTTCACTTTCTCTGATGGATGTTTGTCCCTGTTGGGCACCTTAGGACTGTTCGATGTTCGGTTTATTCTGGTCTGTTTTCTTTAGCTGCACCATGTAAAGGCCATGACACGTGAAAAAGTTTTATGCCCGTGTCACGTCTGGGTGACCCTTTTCTCACTAGATTCTAGTGATAGAAAGGAATGCTCTCTATTTTTTATAGGGCAGCCTGCTTACACCGGCTATACCCCAGGGACGCCGAGAGCAAGGACCGATGTGATCTAGGGAATGGAAGAAGGCTCAGATTTTGGTTATTTACTAAGAAATTACTAAATTTATACGTACCTGTAGTTGCGTGTGTGAATACAAACATGTGACTCCAGAATCTTAGAGATTTTCTAAAAGGGTAATTAGTTGGTCTATATCCAAATTTCCATTAAAATATTCCTCAATTAATCCGATTATTATTGTTAAAATTAGACTTGGTATGTCGTTAATTATTGTTTTAATTTCTTCTTCCGAGAATAAGGGTTTCATCTGGAATTTGTAAAATACTAGCTAATCTTCAGAATGCATTGAATAGTAGTAGTTCTAGTTAAATTTACAGAAGATTTGTTTGGAATTGATTTTCATAATCTTTTATACTAATTCTTACTTATTTAGATATTAAGAAGTTCGTCTGGTAATAAAGAGTTTAATTGAAATATGAAATCTTCTGATAAGGATGGTTCGTTATCTTTTCCTTCTAGATTGGTTGCGTTCTGGTATAGTTCTTGGTATACCTTATGTTCAGGTAAATATGTATTTAAATTATTGGGATCGTCCTCTACCAATAAGTTAACTGCAAAAGTATTAGTAATTTTTGTATCGGATCCGGATTCTGAATTAAGATTTTCCTGAGGGGAACTAGTAAGTGTCTCAGGTCGAGATGCAGATATAGAAGTGCCTTGGTTCGAAAGGGCCTTTTCTGTAAATTCTGTACGAGATTTGACTTCAAGCGCCCGTCGCTTAGAACGTCTAGCGCGTGCCTTTTTGCCGGCTCTATGCGTTTGCTTCTTGTGACTAATTTGTTTACATATCGGATTAACCATCTACAAAGGGGAATATGTAGTTGGATGAGGAAGTTAAATAAAATAGCAGAATTAAACTGGTAGGATTTTAAATAATTATTAAATATTTAAAGAAAATCTAACTTGCAAAGTTTAAGGTATTGAAATTAGTTAATTGAGAGGTTTTAATTGATGGTCAAAATAATTGTTGATATTCGCGAGCTTATTACTATCGTGCAGTTAGTTATAAGTTAAAGATTAGAACTTTGGTTAAGAGATGAGGAATTAAATGGAGTCAGGGAATTATAACATGTCGTAAGAAATTTTATATTAAATCTCCTGTTATCAATCTTTGAATATAGAAGTATAGACATGAAAAATTGTTGTAAATCTTAGCACGACAAGGAGCCTAGAATGTTTGCGGATCTTGGCTCTACGGGGTGTCTAGATATTTTAGCGGTTCTGGCACAACGAGGAGCTTAGAATATCTTACGGATCTTGGCTCTACAAGGCGCCTAGATATAAAGGAAGTCAGAGTGATAACAGTAGTATGATTTTATTTCAGAAATCTAATTTTATCTAATATAAACGAATTTGAATTATAGACGATAATCAGGATTGCAAGGATGAGTAACTTAAGAATAACTGTCAGCTACGTGCTAAGCTTGACAGGGAGGTTTTTTATTTATATAGGGTTTAAGATTATGATCTAAAACATACAGGATATTGAGAGACGGGAGAAATGGGGAGTGAATTGATTAATGGCTGTTATTAGTCGTCACAGACTTAATTTTCATATAAGTACGGTTATTCTGAATTGGGATTACTCACCGTATGGAGTCTGGAACCTTAGATTGATGCCCAAAAATCGCCGTGTACGTCTCAGCCTTTGTTTCCTCTTAAGGACCTCGGTCACGGAATATGAGGGCTGGATTGAAGTACGCGAGTATGTGCACAAAGGTTTTTATTTAAACTTTCTTTTACAATCAACTTGGACTTATTAAGTCTGATGTGTGACTAATAAAGAAAAGTTCAGAGAATATCGGAAAAATTGAAAGAGTAACTGTAATGCTCAATGAGTAAGTACGTGGTAGGTAAGTAAGTAGATAAGCGAATAAGTGAAATAAGTGGTTCGCGCCTCGAGATCGGTGGTTTATATACCTGTGTAACAAGGAGGCTCTAGGCTATGAGCAATTCGCAATTCGATGGTTCTTTCAATATGTCTCCGATGTTCTGAGAAGAAGTCGTTATCTAAATCATTTCGCAGTATTTCGCTGTCGATGAGTTGAGAGCGATGCGTGGTTTGTTTATACGTCTGATAATAACGAATGCGGTAGGTCGCATATGATCGAGGGATACCGTATTCAATACTATTAATATTTTCCTATTGCATCATTTCTGACCTTGGTGCAGGTTTCTGATGTGTGAATGCTTTTGATTTTCAATACAATTTCTTAATATAACATGTTGTTGTGAGATTGTTAATTTACAGAATCACTCTTCATATAATTTGCTCTTAATATTATAAATATTTTATTTTTTATTTCCAATTGTTCGTGATAAAGAAAACTGTTTTGGCAAATTATTATATTTGTGATTCTATAAGTTAAGGCGTATATAATTCTTAAATTAAAATAAACATCTATATCGAATCTTTGTTCGCAAAGTTCAATAAGTAGGATTTGAATAGTTTGTAGTCGCAGAAGTCGATAAAAAGTTCAATCGCAAATATTCTTTTAGAATTTGTTTACAGTCATTTTTTATAATAATCTGTCTTTTAGTTTAACCATGATCTGAGAAGGTGATGTTAGTATTTTGTAAATAAATTTAAGTAATCTTGAAATTCAATTTATGAATAAAGTTTAAGACAAATTATTATGTGTATTTCATGTTTCTTGTTTCTATAGGTCGTGACGCATATATCCCTTGAGTAAAAGGTTTATAGAATATTCTTGAATAATCCAATTAAATAATATCGCTGGTGTTATCGCAAAAGAGGCAAAATTCGCTCGCAAGTTTATCTTTGTAAAAATAGTCGCAAGTTAGTTCTAGAGTGTTGCGCGCGCATGTCCTGGTGGTTTGGGACGACGCCTGATTGGTTGGTTGTTAGTTACTCTAGGTAATTATAGTTCTTTGTGCAGCTGAATGTTAAATCTTAAATTCCTAAGCTAAATAATCGTATGGAACAAGAACAATAAGCAATAAAATGCACTAGAGATTAATTTTATTATAAATTAAAATAATTATAAGAATAAAAGCAAGCGGGCTAAATAATCATTCTTTATTCCGTTGATTATACTATAGAAATAAAACGAAACGTGATTATTTGTAAAAAATATGGTTTCGAAAAATGGCGGGACGTCACACCCGTTTCTACCAACACGGTTTAAAAAGTTAATCCCTAGTAACACTCGGATAATGCAGGATTCACACCGCATCCGATATCCGACGTACGACGTCCGATAACCAATAAGAAAATTTGATTTATAAAAATCAAATTTTCTTATTGGTTATCGGACGTCGTACGTCGGATATCGGACGCGGTGTGAATCCTGCATAATTTAAGGGTCGGCAGGAGTGCGGCCAGATTCCGAATAATGGAGACCTCGCGCGGTGACAATGCGAAACTCCGGTTTCAGGGTTACCAACGCTGAGATATAAATTCTCGGTCTGTATGTAGTGGTGTATGTCCGTATACGTACAAACACCATTGCATCGCTCGCGCGGACGCACCGTAGAGAGAATGGATAGAAAAATGCTTTCTGGCCTCTGGTGGCAGAAAGCAGTAATGCAACAAGGCTAATGGGCGCCCACTTTTTGGAAAATTTATATTTGCGTATACATATGTATGCGTATAATATATACCAATAGTATCTAAAAATTGTATATATGCTTTACATTGTATGATGATAAATAATAACAGCAGACTAATAGTTCACGGAGTGAACTAATATACAGTATGTAAGACACGGGCGCTTATTAGGCTTGACAATTTATTGCTTTTTCACTTGCTTCTTCATCAATACTTTATATATCGTCAGCGCGATAGAGCGACAAAGAGAGCACGATTGTTAATTTTTGACTGACAATATCTTTCAGCAATCGCAGATTTTATAGACCGACAAATATATTATCTTGATTTCTGTTCGATTATATTTGTGCCGTGTAAGAACATCTGTTGCATAAATAATGATAATATAAAAGCATTTATGAATAATAAATAATGGCTCAGTGCAAGGGTATTCAGTCTCTCACGCTGGAAACTCAAGTTCGAATCTATATAAGCATCGATAAGACTTTTTTTATTCATATTTTTTTATTCATAAAATTTTTTTATTTATATATGTAAATATATAAAAATTATTAAATACATTTTTTGTAAAAGCAATTAATTTGAGAATTCTTAAAATAAAAAAATAAAATTATAAATAAAATTAAATTAAATTGAAAATATTTATATCATTTTATTACTACATACACATTTTGTGTATATATATAATATATATATGCAAAAAAATTTATTTCGTGAATAAATTAGTGTAAATTAATCCTGTAATAAATCAATAGCAGCTATAAAAAATTATTAATATTTTCAATATTGCTTAAATTAATCGTCTTTACCAAAAAATATATGTAATAGATTCATATATATTCAAATATATTGTTTAAAAAAATTTTATCGATGTCTATGAATTTGAGTTTCTAGCGTGATAGACTGAATGATTTAGACATAATTCAGACATATATGTATGAACATACATATATGCATATGTAAATATAAAATTCATAAAAAATGGACGCCTGTTTTTATGCCACAAGAGGCCAAAAAGCATTGTCGGCATATCGATACAAAGCGATATATTCAGCTCTGATCATTATCGATGCTGTGTGTAGCATTAGCGCAGTAGAGGGACAAGGATAGCACGCGATTGTCGCTCCTTGTCTAACATCATCTCCCAACAATCACATCCGTGTGCTCAACATATCGATGTGTGCCTACACGGACGTTACTACATATGCGATGCAAGAGAGACAAAGATAACGCATACATCTCTCCTTGTCACGCGGTCAGTGTGCTACCACGAAATATTTCCCATGAGCTGCTCCTTAGTGAGATCCGCTTTTTGCAAATATTTCTTCGGAAAAGTTATATTGTCTCGTGAAACTTTTTTTAATATATTCCTTATATAATAACGTAAGTCGTAACAAAGCCGGATTTTGTATTTTGGCTCTTAAAAATTTATAAAAAATAAAATACGGACTCGTGGCTAACCCAACCTAACCCGTTGCTAGCTGTGCATTTCCCCACATTTATTAGAAGTTTTATTTTGACCTTTTTTTCAGAAAATCGCTCTTTACCGACTTGCGGACAATCCTCCTGATTAGGAATATCATAATTTTAATATGATTTTCTCATTATTTTGGTCATAATTTGCAAAAAGCGAATCCATAATTCACGGCCGCCCGATAGAGGTCTCCACCGTGTCTCCTGCCGACCCTTAACTTTATAGGGCCAATTTCACCAACCACGGTTAGATTTAGGGTCACCTCAATCAAACTCTCGTTAACTTATAGCAGAGAGAAGAATGAGAGGGGTCACGCCGGCGTTTTGCTTGTTACCGTTTTACTGGACTGCTTCAAACGCCCCTCGCACCCATTTTCAAAGTTGGAACTATTTCGCACACCCATTTTCTGGCACTGCCGATAACGTCTTCACTTGGTGCGTGTCCATGCTACGCCCATAATTGTGGATCTAAAATATCGAAATATCATGAATTTATTAACATATTTTATTAACTGCGCGAACGTTTTGGCATTCTAATATATACTACGATATAATACAGTGATATATAAATTATTACTGAAGTATTTATACGTATATTTACATGTCCAATGAAATCAATTTTCTTCAATCAATTTGTTTTAATAAGTCTTAATTGAATATAATGTAGAAAATACATATATGCAATAAATTACTTTCACTTTTCCTTATTCTTGGAACAAAGGTATCAAGCATTTAAGCAATCATGCATTTTAATCAAATTATGGTTTTAATTTATAGCTTTGTATATTAATTTTTTATATTAATTTATTTTTTACTTATTATTAATTTAATTAATTTTTTATTTATAAATTAGATTGGATGCGTAGTCTTTTAAAAATAAACATATAACAATAGGTGCGCTCCGCTTGACGCTATATTTTCGCTTCGAAGACTAATTGTAAGATTCTTCACCCTATCTAGTTAAAAATTACCCGATTTATGTCGTGTTTGATGTCATTTTAATCGCAAAAATCTTATTAATCCAGTAAGATTATTTTCAAACCGATTAAATACAAAATAGAAGTTTTAGTTTTTCTCGATTCTCGGATCTGCTTATCTTTCCGAGCTGTTCTAGCGCGACTCGTCGAGTGTGAGATCGCGAGTAGAGAGCGAGCGAGATGACCTATCATCAAAGAGTTCCGAAGTCTCTTACAATGGGCTCTCCCCATCCATAGCAATTCACAAATGTAAACATTTTTTGAAATGAAAACTAAAACTTCTATTTTGCATTTAATCGGCTCGAAAATAATCTTAATAGATTAATGAGATTTTGGCGATTAAAACGACATCAAACACGACATAAATCGGATAATTTTTAATTAGATAGGGTGAAGAATCTTACAATTAGTCTTCGAAGCGAAAATATAGCGTCAAGCGGAGCGCACCTATTGTTATATGTTTATTTTTAAAAGACTACGCATCCAATCGAATTTATAAATAAAAAATTAATTAAGTTAATAATAAGTAAAAAATAAATTAATATAAAAAATTAATATACAAAGCTATAAATTAAAACCATAATTTGATTAAAATGCATGATTGCTTAAATGCTTGATACCTTTGTTCCAAGAATAAGGAAAAGTGAAAGTAATTTATTGCATATATGTATTTTCTACATTATATTCAATTAAGACTTATTAAAACAAATTGATTGAAGAAAATTGATTTCATTGGACATGTGGATATACGTATAAATACTTCAGTAATTATTTATATATCACTGTATTATATCGTAGTATATATTAGAATGCCAAAACGTTACGCGCAGTTAATAAAATATGTTAATAAATTCATGATATTTCGATATTTTAGATCTACAATTATGGGCGTAGCATGGACACGCACCAAGTGAAGACGTTATCGGCAGTGCCAGAAAATGGGTGTGCGAAATAGTTCCAACTTTGAAAATGGGTGCGAGGGGCGTTTGAAGCAGTCTAGTAAAACGGTAACAGGCAAAACGCCGGCGTGACCACTCTCATTCTTCTCTCTGCTTATAGCAAATTCGGTCACCCACGTTAAGGCCTTCACACATAGAATTCCGTAGCGACGTAAGACGTAGTAGTAATCGTAAGCGAATCGACCAATCACAGTCGAGACGTAAGGCCAGTACCGTAAGCAGTAGCAAATCAAACACATTGATTCTCTTACTGCTTACGTCTTACTGCTTAAGTTTTTTATGTGTGAAGGCTTTTACACTGCACTAGTGCACATTGAAGGCCACTATACATGAAACATCTTAATGCAAAATACGAGCACTTTGTGACTATAAAATAATTAATGATTATTTTATTAATTTAATATTTTATTTATTAAATAATAATATCATTATTGGACACTTAAAATGTTTATATTATGCTTTTACATTTAAATAACTTCATGTATAGCAGCTTTTAGTGTGTACCAGTGCAGTGTAGTGTGAGTTAGAGGTCTAAATATCAGAGAGACGCCAAACTACCCCCACCATGCCGCCGCGCCGCCATCTTAGATCCTACACGCACGTGATGTTATAGTGGTAGTGGCCTAGTTTACACCGAGCACTTAATACGCGTGTCAAATAGTAAATAACTAGTACATTGGTTCAGTTATTGGTTGATCAGCTCAAATACACTACTTGATACGCGTATCAAGTGCTCGGTGTAAACTAGGCCAGTGACGGTGTTTCAGTATTAGTCCATGTAAATCGCATGAACGTAAACAGAGTTCAGGCCTTCACACATAGAATTCCGTAGCGACGTAAGACGTAACCGTAAGCGAATCGACCAATCACAGTCGAGACGTAAGGCCAGTACCGTAAGCAGTAGCAAATCAAACACGTTGATTCTCTTACTGCTTAAGTCTTACTGCCAAGGTCCGTAGATGAACGACGGGAGGGGAAGGAAGGTCTTCGCATACATATTTCAGCTTTTGGCCCCAACATGGCGGCCACTATCTTCCAGATGTTTAACCTAAGATTTTTTTTTGTCAGAGCTGTCAATGTATTAATTTAAAAAGAGGTTAAGGATAGACAAGAGCTCTTTAAAAAATTAATGTAATTGAAATTACATCAAGAAGTGATAAAATAAAAAAAAAGAAAGTGTATTAAAAATAAAATAAACGTAATAAATTGTAAAATATTTAAATATTTATTATAATTCAACATTTATTTTAAAGAACGCAATTTTTGAACATAACGATATAATTTTTAAATATAATGTATTTTTAAACATAACGCAATTTAATATATAATTTTAAGTATAACATGTATTATTATATACATTATAAAAGAAATCAATTATAAAATAGACGTTATTATATTAGATCTCAAAATAAAAAATTATTAATAAAAATTAGTAAAAAATTAACATATTTCTTGTCTAAATGAACTTTTTGAACCATAAGATTTATGTTTTGACTCTTTAATTAATTGTTTTTTGTTATTAAGATGGATAATTTGGCGAATGTGGATATAGCGACAGATAATATTATTAAATGTATTACATGATTTACAATATATGGTAGAAGGTACCCAAGTTTTAATCATAAACAACAAGTGCTTAAATAGTTGAGGATGTAACTCACACCGATTCAAGTGTTCTTGAAGATGTGCTTCGACTTTAGTTATATATTTAAAAAGTGGAGTAGAAGGATTTTCTAAAAATCCAAAGGAGAGATTGTTAGTATAAATTGAAAATCGATTGTTATCATCCGCCGTAAGTGTCATTACACATGATCGACAAACATATTGTTTGCGGAGAACATAAGATATAGCACTTCCAATAATATTATTGATGACATTACATTGAATTGTATTTTCTATAGGTTCAACAAAACTATAATCTTGTTCATTTTCATAAATTTGAGAATACATACATTTTTCAGGTGGAATACTTTCGTCTTTTTTCTCTTTGTTTGAAGGTTTTTTTAAAGTATTAAAAAAATCAATATAATATTCATCATTATCACAATCATAGTTTTTTTTCGTTTTCTGAGTATCAACAAATTGACACAAAGTAATGAGACGAAGACATCTTTTTACTTGTAAAGGTGTTGGGTTAACATTTCCATGTCTTCGCAATGTGGAAAATAAGTTTTCCAAAGCATCTTGATTTAAACGAGATGTAAAAAAATAATAATAATCATCTTTAAAAAGTTTATCTATAAGACACATTGAATTTAAAACTGATATCTTGATACCAGTTTGAACAGGCTTCCATGCTCCTCCAATTACAATGTGCTCAATTAAATGTAAGAAATCATCAATAATTGACACTTTTTTCTGTTTGTTACCTAGCGTAATTGCATCATTTTGATATCTACCATTCATAACATTAAACCAGGATCTGACTGTTCTTAAAAACCAAGCTGTAGTTAACGCATCTCGTTCCATAATTTGTAATTGCACTAAAGTTTCTAAAGCAGCTGCTGTTCTCTCATTAAATATATGAGCTGCGGCTGCAACACTCATTTTATTGAAATTCGAAGGTTTCAAGATATCCACAGTGATATTTGGCGCGAGTTTCAATTGATAACGTCTTTGGCTTTCTTCTAATTGCTCAAGATATCGAAACCGAACTTCATTACAAGGTAATCCTTGAGATTGCACAATCGTTAAAGCTACTTTTATAATAAGATTATTCATTAAAGCTGACCGTAAATTTTTCAATAAATGAGGAACATCTGGAAATATGCATAAAGATTCATGCGATCGTATAGGATGAGTTATGAAAGGTGTATTGTTATCTTTGCCCACTTTCATACCTAATGTGCGCCATACAGCTTGGTTTTTTGGTCCCATATCTGAGACAAGAGCATGTACTTTGTAACCTATTTTTTCTATCTCATCAATTATTTCTAAAATTACACCACACATGACTTTTTCATCTGAGGTTTTCGTTGTAAGATGCCATGCAATAACTTGTTTCCAATTGTCATTTAATCCTCTTAGCATAAAAACAATAACATTTGAACTTAACGTCGGTATATCTTCTTGATATGTTGTTTGACCAAAGAAAGATCCTAAAGCAACAAATTAAACACAGAGAAAACATAAAATATTTAAGAAATTTAAGAAATTAATAAGTTAATGAGAATATATATGTGATTTTATGATTATAAATATTAGTAAATGATTAATGATATATAATAATTATACATGATTTAATAAAATTATTCATTATTAATATAGGTATATAGGAATATGAAAATTGTGTGAGTATAATTGTATTTATTTTAAATATTTAATTATATAAAATAAATTAAGGAAAGTGATTATTAGTATAGAATTATTAGTATTATTAATATAAAATATAAATGAAATAGAAAAATTTAAAATATCGGTTTATAGTTATAAAATAAAATAAAGTGAGTGCTTGATTTAAATGCAAAATGAAATAAATATTTAATTTCAACAAGTTAATCACAGAATGCACTTATTTATACTTCAACATGTTAGTTTGGTTAATTGACGTAACATTATTACAAAATCACTTTAGAGTGATTTAATGCTTTCATTAAAATTAGTTTCAATTAATAGATTACTTGCTCTATTTATTTTATAAATAAAAGTTGTTTTCAGAAATTGTAACTCATCCTTTACCATGTTCATCATGTGTTGGTTGTTTCCCAATTTGCCATAAATGTGTCATATTTAACTGACTGTATAAAAACAGTCAAACCATCATGTTATGTCACATGACTAGTGAGTGCTATGGCAGAGTTTTATTTCATTATTTAATAAAAAAATCTACTTTTATTTAATGCTTTGTATTACCTGTGCTGACATCATATTCTAATGTTTTGCAAATATCCATTTCGTCCATTAAAAGTACACAGTCTGATTGGTGTGAAGATGTGTGAGTTTCTTTTTTTTTTTTCATTAAGGAAATCACATCTTTTAGTATGCCAGGGCTGAAATCTAGTTGAGCGATGTGTCTACATAAAGTGGAATAGGATGGCAAAGGTAATTTCAAATCCTTCTTTAAAAAGAAATATGCTTTCCATCCAACTGAAAACAAAAAATAATAAGCCATAAAATTTTAATTTTGGCTAAGACACCCGTCGTGCACGACTTATTGTACGCAACATTATTAATGAATAAACAACTATTAAAGAAACTAATTACCAGTATATCTTATTTGCATAGCCAATTTCAAGCATTGTGGAGACCAAATGACTCGTCGATTGGTTAACATTGATCCAAATTCCTTCAGGAATGGTATTTTTTCTATTTTTTTAAACAATATTGCATATCTTTTTTTTAAAATTTTATGTGTTTTCTTGTGCTTTAATCTTAACAATTTTTCTCTTTCAAATTTCAATGTAAGTCCATTATTTTTTTTATTGTTTCAGCTAATTTATTTTTTAAATATTTAATTTCATTAGCTTGCCTGATTGTTCCATCTTCGTTGGAAAATTGTATAGTATTAAATGCAACATTGTTATATACTTCAGTTTGAGTTTCTGTATCTACAGAAACGTGCACAGATTGATTATCATGCTGAATATTTATTTCTATAAAAAAAAAAGATTATGATTAAGATATTAGAAATGACAAAATAAAATGCTAAGATAATATTTGCCACTTACGATCAATTACATTTTCTTCAGGCAGAACACCTACAGAAGATTCAGTTTCTTGTAAAACTTCATTAATACTTTCCTTATTTATAAAAATTGTAGGAATGGCATTAGGTTTTAATTTACGTCGTCCATCCTGTCGTTTATTTTCAAACTGAGAATCATCAAAATGAAACTACAACAACAAATATTTATTGCTTATTTATTGTATTTGCCAAGGATACTCCAAATATTCAACTATGCAATTTTAAAACTTAATATATCAATATCGAACATGTTAAGTCTCTAATAACTATTATATCTTATTTTATTCAATAAAATTGATATTAAATAAATAATTTTTGATATTTTTTACAGTTCTGTACTATATGTTTTAAAATTGAACAGTCGTATTACAAAATTATTTATTCCAGATTCAATAATACCTCACATAACCTCGAATCTCCTTTTGGATTTTTAGCACACTGTTTAATCCAAATTTCCTTACGTTCTTGATCAGCAGGAAATCTAAAGAGACGAAATCCTTGTTCTGCACGACAATTTTCCGCACAACAGCTTGGCATTTTTTCAAAATATCAACTCTACGTGCCACTTTCTCTCACTACTACTTATTCGCTCTTCTCGTACAACACACACTCACACATACTTCGTGGCCCCAAAATGGCGCCCATGCGAAGACCTTCCTTCCCCTCCCGTCGTTCATCTACGGACCTTGCTTACTGCTTAAGTTTTTTTATGTGTGAAGGCCTTTAGGAGCAGTATTCCTTAGGTTTAGTCCCACTTTGTCACCGTAGCCGCCATCTTAAGAACGGATAGCTCACCACCAATCAGAAGGAGGCACGAGTTGGCGCCTTTCTGATATTTAGACCTCTAGTGTGAGTGACCGAATTCGCTATTAATCGTTCGTTAAAGGATTGCCAACGTGACAAAATAATTCAGTGTGACCAATTGTATTTTTGTTTGAGCGTGAACACCATAACCTAATCTTTCGTTTCATATATCTTTTCGTGTATCGTATTGTGAATAGAAAAAAGGTACATAATATGGATAGAATTATTAATATTCTATTTGATGGATATGACGAAGATGAATATGTGCAAGAGCAGCAACGAAGGCTACGTTTAATTAGGCCACGTGTTGATTATTTGGAAATTTGTAATAGAATTGATTTCTCTTTTTCAGATTTTATGCAATAAAATTGTTTATACGTTTTATTCTTATTGTTGGGTGTAGAAGACAGTGATTTCAGTGATATTTTTATATATTATGTGTATATATATATATAGAGAGAGAGAATTTGTACACACATACCGATTGGTGTTATGTTGTATTTCATCTTGAATTCTTCCTAACAACATTATAAAACTATGTCGTGATATTACAAATCTTCTTTTGAAATCATTATCATTACAAATTTCCAAATAATCAACACGTGGCCTAATTAAACGTAGCCTTCGTTGCTGCTCTTGCACATATTCATCTTCGTCATATCCATCAAATAGAATATTAATAATTCTATCCATATTATGTACCTTTTTTCTATTCACAATACGATACACGAAAAGATATATGAAACGAAAGATTAGGTTATGGTGTTCACGCTCAAACAAAAATACAATTGGTCACACTGAATTATTTTGTCACGTTGGCAATCCTTTAACGAACGATTAAGTTAACGAGAGTTTGGTTGAGGTGACCCTAAAGGTCCTTGCACAATGCCAGGCGATAGCGATAGGAACAAGGGAATAGCCATAGAATAGAAATAGTGATAGAAATTATTGTCTCCGTTGCACAATGGCGCGACAGAAATAAAAGCCAACCAATTAGAAATTGTATAGTCTGCCCTTCCATCTTCCATGTTTCAGATATAAATATAGCACATAACTTGTGTCAAGTGTTTAAATTCATCATTTGTATCTTTTCAGTTGATGAGTTGATCACAGTTTGTTAAAATATAACCTAAACCTAAACATATGGTAGACTCAAAACATTCAAAACTGAAAACGCGCGTCTCGGCAAAAATCTGAGCGCTATGATTGGTAGGCTACAAGGCAATAGATACAGAATTCCAACTTGTCGGAAATTTTGTCGCTGTTGCCAGTTCCGTGTTCCATTCTGCATTGGCATCTGCATTCCCTAGTGTTGGTATTCTCTGTTTCTATTGCTATGCTATCGCTATCGCTATCGCCTATCGCTATCGCTATCGCCTAGCATTGTGCAAGGGCCATACGGGAGAAACTTTTCTTCTTCTTCTTCCTCTTTATTTATTGGCACGGAACAAACAGACTACTGTTCATACTGCCAGAAGGGAGAGGCACAATTGCGCACAGTACAATTGGACACGTTGCAATTGCCCACCGTGCTATTAGACACATGAAGTTGCGCACAGTTCTTTTGCGCACAGTTCTTTTGCGCACAGTTCTTATGCCCACAGTTGAACGTGTGCGCAAAAGAACTGTGGGCAAAAGAACTGTGCGCAAAAGAACTGTGGGCAAAAGAACTGTGCGCAAAAGAACTGTGCGCAACTTCATGTGTCTAATAGCACGGTGGGCAATTGCAACGTGTGCAATTGTACTGTACGCAAATGAAGGCTTCTCTTAGATTAACTGATGGTTAAAGTTAGCAAGGTGGCCAATAGAAACACAAGGTTATGAGAAAATACTCATGTCTGTTGGCCACTCTACTAACTTTAACCGTCGGTTAATCTAACCGTGGTTGATGAAATTGGCCCACAAACATCTATATATATACTAGACTGCTAACTTCGCCAAAATACATGGTTCCAAAAAGTATGTACATAATCATGCGCATGCGTTGCGTAAGTGACATGGCAATCACATCTGATTGGTTAAATTTCAAGCAATATATGTCACGTGCCACTCTCGTGCTACATGTGTGCTACACACACATTACATATCTACCACCTCTCCTCTTCTTTACCACTTACGCTACACATGCGCAGATGCTAACTCGCCTCTGTAGTACATACTTTTTGGGGTCAATTTTTTCGTACAGTATATAGGGGAGTTAGCGGTCTAGTATACATATAGATGTCTGTGAATTGGCCCTATAGCGTTTTCGAATTGCACAGGTTTGATCTATCCCAGATCAATTAATCACTATTTTACTATGAATTCAAGTCTTTTATTGGTAGAGACGATGACGTCATTAATCAACTTTGGGTCATTCAAAATCCGTAAAATTGAAAACACTATTAGACTGATATTACATTCATACGACAAAATGTTTGTCGGACGTATTGATTGGTTATCAGATAGAGAATTCTTAGAATCTCGATAGAGACTCTAGAAATTCTCTATTTGATAGCCAATCGATACGTCCAACAAACATTTTGTCGTATGAATGTAATACCAGCCTTAATCCGAGGAGAAGCCTTCATTTGCGCACAGTACAATTGCACACGTTGCAATTGCCCACCGTGCTATTAGACACATGAAGTTGCGCACAGTTCTTTTGCGCACAGTTCTTTTGCCCACAGTTCTTTTGCGCACAGTTCTTTTGCCCACAGTTCTTTTGCGCAGTTCTTTTACACAGTTTATTTAACTAAATAATTAGAATAATTAGGTAAAAATACACACACACGGGGGTGCAAGGGGGGCCTTCGGCCCTCCCTCCCGCACCCACCCCGTCGGTAGAGGTGCCTTAAGAACGTGTGCGCAAAAGAACTGTGGGCAAAAGAACTGTGCGCAAAAGAACTGTGCGCAACTTCATGTGTCTAATAGCACGGTGGGCAATTGCAACGTGTCCAATTGTACTGTGCGCAATTGAGCCTCTCCCTAATCCGAGTATTAATTTCTACTAACTATTTGATGGCGTTTAAACGTACGTAAACCGAGTTTTAATTAAACGGTCGATTTTGTGATCACAGACATCTATAATATACTAGACTGCTGTCACGCTGGGTGACCCATTTCTCACTAAATTCGATTAGGGCTAATTTCATCAACCACGGTTAGATTAACCGACGGTTAAAGTTAGCAGGATGGCCAATAGAGACATGAATATTTTCTCGTAATCTTGTCTTATGAGAAAATACTCATGTCTGTTGGCCACCCTGCTAACTTTAACCGTCGATTAATCTAACCGTGGTTGGTGAAGGGCCAATTTCACCAACCACGGTTAGATTAACCGACGGTTAAAGTTAGCAGGGTGGCCAATAGACATGAGTATTTTCTCATAAGACAAGATTACGAGAAAATATTCATGTCTCTATTGGCCATCCTGCTAACTTTAACCGTCGGTTAATCTAATCGTGGTGGTGAAATTGGCCCGAAATTGACCCTTAGCAAGAGAAAAAAAGCTTTCTATTTTTTTAAGACCAACCTGCTTAGGGCCAATTTCACCAAACACGGTTAGATTAACCGACGGTTAAAGTTAGCAGGGTGGCCAATAGAAACATGAATATTTTCTCATTACAAGGTTATGAGAAAATACTCGTCTGTTGGCCACCCTGCTAACTTTAACCGTCGGTTAATCTAACCGTGGTTGGTGAAATTGGCCTTTACATCGGTTATACTCTAGAGACGCCGAGAGCAAGGACTGAGGTGCTAGAGGAGTAAAGTGTGGCTGGGGTGATAGTTACTTACTAGAAATTTACTAGAATATACGTACCTGTATAATTGCGTGGTGAATCACAGGGTGTTTACGACAACTAATCGAATCTCTGATCGAACAGTGGCACTCAATAGATTGCTAAATTTCCCTAGACTAATCCGGATCAATGATCCTGTCTCTGAAGTGATCGGATTAGATTAGCAGTGATCGAAAGAAATCGAGGTGTTTTGTAGAATCCATGTAAAAAACATAGAATAAAAATCGCTGCTTCGCCTGCTTCTAGTCTTCTAAAGCCTGCTTCTAGTCCGAGAAAAATTTTGGACGCCACTGTAAAAGGTGGCATGAGCATGCGCACTAAGCACCCTTGTCCACTAAACAGCTATCTCTTTCGGCGCGCGTGATCCTGTAGCGGCGAGCGTTCCAGTTTACTTAGGGTGCTTTCCAGCAAGCACACAAGTCAACACAGTGTGACACAGAGTATCATTCTATCTTTTTTCAACACCAGTGAACAACAAAGATAGATGATACTCTGTGTCACACTGTGTCGACTTGTGTCGCTTGCTGGAAAGCACCCTTATAGTTTCATGGATACTAGACTGCTAATCTTTATTTCCTAGACGGTCCGGTATATATACACCATCGACATATAGTACTGGACGGAGCATGCGGCAAGATTTCTTTGATCTTTCGTCTTGAGGGACCTAGAAAGAGAGAAGTAGATGTGTAGGCACGGATCTCTCATTCTGTTCTCTTTTCATTGGTTGAATTTTGTTTAAGGAGAAGGGGAACAGTACCGTATTCTTATAAGTTGGGAACATCCTTAACCTTATTGCTTATTGCTTATTGTATAAAATTTTGAAAATGCCTCATGGCCCCGTAGCTCCATGAGCCGCTACTACCCACACATCGTCTTGTCTCTTTCTACGTCTGTCAAGACGGTTTTGGTTCCATGCTCCGTCCAGTACTATATGTCGATGATATACACCATTGACGTATAAATATCTGGACAAAGCGTAAAGTAAATTTTCTGGCAAGGGGACCGGCATTGGCGGAACGGGGGATCAGCCATATTGTCTGGCGACATTTTGGCGCTCTGTTTGAAATTTGATATATGTATAATAATATTATTTCTATTTCCAGTGCATGAGAATAGGATTTTATTGATTTTACTTTATTATATTATTTATATTACATATATTAGTATATATATATAGTATATATATATATTATTTATATATTATATTTATATTATTTTAATTATATTATAATATTAGAATTATATATATAATATTATTTATATTTTATTATTTATTTTTAATTATTCATATTATAATAATTTATTTATATTATAATAATAAAAAATTAATTTGCTATTGTCCCTGAAATAACGTTAATTTATTTTGAAAGTGTCTTTTACTTTGCGTATCTTCCATGGCTTCTTTCCCAATGTGATATAATCTAATTTTTATATACTTATAAGCAATCGCTTTGGTTAAATGTATAATATGATGAATGATATATGCATAGACATAGTATGTCTAGGCCCGTATTCATAGTCGGTTCTTATATTTAAGACCGTCTTAAGTACAATCTTAAGATGTCATAAACCAATCACAGAGCCGTATTAGGATCTTAAGACATTACTTAAGATGCTAATACGGCTCTGTGATTGGTTTATGACATCTTAAGATTGTATTTAAGATGGTCTTAAATATAAGAACCGACTATAAATACCGGCCATAGGCCGGTAAAATATGAATACCGGCCCTAGACCGAGCGTTTGCCTTTATTTAAGGAGTGGAGGTAAAGTGCTCGTAGAAAAGGACTTCACTCTGTTCCGTGGTCTTGCGTTCTCTTTCTTTCACGCATGAAAGAGAGAGAACGCAAGACCACGGAACAGAGTGAGTCCTTTTCTACGTGCACCTTTACCCCCACTACTTAACGCTCGGTCTAGATATACTATGTCTATGGATATATGACTACATATATATAATGTCGCCACACAATATGGCGGCCCTCTCCTCCCCTAAAGTCTTCACTCCCCGCGCACGAAGGCTCTCCGTCCAGATATTTATACGTCAATGATATACACTATAGTGTACAACTTGTTACAGGAGAAAAATGCAACGCGGACAAACCCTGTTGCATTAACTGCATTAGACACAAACTCAACAACTTCGAACACGAGGCCACATCTAACACCTGTCCAGTATTCATTAAACAAAGGAATATTTAAAAAATCATGGCGCATCATGATATTTCACAAAAAGAAGCGGAAGTCCTTTTGAGTAGTGGCATAGACGTGAATCACAGCGGCTGGTCTCGT
The DNA here is from genome assembly GCA_963971435.1 of Lasius platythorax. Lineage (NCBI taxonomy): Eukaryota > Metazoa > Arthropoda > Insecta > Hymenoptera > Formicidae > Lasius > Lasius platythorax. The sequence goes on from OZ020538.1 coordinate 18,083,154, forward strand.
CCTCCCCTGGGTGTTCCTCTCCCTACTCTCTTCTACTTTCTGCCCGCAAACAAAACTCCTCATTATAATCCACATAATTTTTCTCCAACCTCTTCCCCCTACCCTAAATCTTACTCTGACTCCCTCAACTCTGTTGAGTCCAATAACACATTTCCTCCTTATCTGCATCCCTCTTCTCCCAGCTCTTTCCCCACCCTCTCCTCCCACCACAAACCTCCTTCCTCATCACCCATCTCTTCCTCTTCCTTTTCCTCTTCTCCTTTACACCCCTCACCCCCTAAGACCATCTTCTCCTCCTCTTCCTCCCCTCCTATAGCGCAATTCCTCTCTTTTAATTTTAAAGGTAAAGGGAATGGTAAATTCACGGCTAATCATCCAAAACAAAAACATAAATATAACAACGAAGATAACTCAACCATAAATTCTCCCCCCCCGTTTCCTCATCACCTTTTAGTAAAAGTAACAATAACAATTCTAATAATTCTTCTCATGTATCGCACAGCTCAACTACTGTAACTAATCCATCTTCCTCTGTATTTCAATCCACCATTGATTACTCATCTATCGAACCCCAAACTGAGACTCTTGACGCTTGGATCTCGAATTGCCAAAGTAAATATACATCCGTCAAATTAATCCACTGGGAAGTTCTTACCAAAATGGGCTACGCCCTTTTAAACAGTGCTCTTTGTACATAAACTCACTCTTCTGACACACTATCGCGTTTCATTAATCTTATTATTACTTAACTTAAATACACAATATGGCTGTTACTGATTTAAAGATTTTACAATGGAATTGCCGCTCTTTCCGGAGAAGATTGCCAGACCTAACATATTTACTAGCTAAAGATAACATTAATTTTGCCGCATTGTGTGAAACTAGACTGAGGGTCGATCATAAATCTTTTTCCCTAGGACGAAAACGTGAAAAGTGAAAAATTTTGCCATTGAAATTAATGACAAAATTTTTCACTTTTCACGTTTTCGTCCTAGGGAAAAAGATTCATGATCGACCCCCTGGACGACTATTCTCAACCCGTCCTCCCCAACCACGAAATATACACGTCTAATAGACAAGGTGATGGTGTCGCTATTCTTGTTAAGAAAAAATACAGATTCTCTTCTATTGTCGACAATAGAATCGAACAAATATGCAATAGAAACGAAATAGAACTCATCATAGGAAAACTCTGGCTTGCTTCTGATCGACACATTTATCTATAATCGATTTATAGCCCACCCCCCCCGTGGCAGCAATTAACCACACACAGACGCACAAGCGTGGACCGAAATTCTCCAATTTTGCTCAAACCTTAATCCAGTCATCATTTGTGGCGATATCAATGGAAAAAGCACCTTATGATCCAACTAAATCCAAGGGCCAGACACAGCGGGTAAAAAACTGGAAACTGTTATTATAAACCTTAACCTTTACTGCTTGAACGACGGAGACTCAACGTGGACCTCGATGGATCTCTCCTCCTCTTCTGCGTTGGATGTCATCTTGACACACCCTCTATTGCAAGCAAATGCAGTTGGCAAATTTTGGACTTCAACCATGGAAGTGATCACTTCCTCATTATAACCAATATTAATGGTCATTCCCGGGAACCTAACTTTGGCAGACTATCTTTCTCTCTATCTGACGTTTGTTGGCCTACCTTCCAGGAAAAGTGCATAAAAGTTTCCAATAGAAAGGACCCCGGGCCCAGTCATGGGGAAAATGGATCCCGGTCAAATTGGTTGAAACTGTAGTATATTGTACTTTATAATCTCCTGATCAAAAGTGTTAATGGGCACGAAGTCCGAAAACCATCTACTTTTCGAGTTATCAGACGTTGAACATGGTAAAAATGAGGATATTGGAGATATTCTATTCTAGAGTATCCACGGCAATAATCTTTAGGGTCACATTTTTATGTGTGTCACGCATGTGTGTGTGTGTGTGTGTGATGTTAGGCATGACAAGCATGACTACAATATTATCATTGAGAACGATATATATATATATGTGTACACACACACACACACACACACACACACACACACACACGCGCGCGCGCGTGACACACATAAAAATGTGACCCTACAGAATTATTGCCGTGGATACTCTAGAATAGAATATCTCCAATATCCTCATTTTTACCATGTTCAACGTCTGATAACTCGAAAAGTAGATGGTTTTCGGACTTCGTGCCCATTAACACTTTTGATTAGGAGATTATAAAGTACAACATACTACAGTTTCAACCAATTTGACCGGGATCCATTTTCCCCATGGCTGGGCCCGGGGTCCTTTCATCAATCCCAACGACCTCAATGCCACTTATGAAGAGTTGATTCATAGCATACACAACGCACTGTTACACGCTGGAGCCACCAGACACCTTCCCAACTGTGTCCGCAAAAAACCTCCGTCACCCTGGTGGGATGATAAATGCAGCGATCTAATCCAGCAAAAAAGCACTTGCTTCAAAGAATTCAAGAAACACCCTACATCTGCAAATCTAAAAAAATATTTAGAAACAGGAAAAACGGCATCTAAGATATTCGCCAAGAAAATAAAATCTTTTAAAAAATTCTGCTCCTTACTGAACGTAGACATCCCTATCTCCAAGGTCTGGTCATACATCAGGGCTTTTTCTAATCGAAGACAAGGCACCTCTCATCGAACCTCGATTTCTGAGGAATGCTTCCATGAAGCCTTCAACAAATTGGCTCCTCTTCAACCTGAGCAACCTCTTGATCCGGACAACATCAAAAATTTACTTGCTCTACCATCCACCATCAACAATTTAGAGAACGACTTTCTCCTCACTCCGTTCATCACTATGGAATACGAGGAAGCTATCAACACTCTTAAGACCAGATCTGCTTCAGGCTCAGATCTTATCTCTAACAAGATCATCAAGAAATTTCCGGCTGAACTGCACATGCTCATCCTAAAAATTTTCAATCTCATGTTCAACAAACATATAGCTTCCCTAGTCAATGGAACGAATACTTCACGATATTCATCCCTAAACCGGGGAAAAAAGGCGCTTCTAGACCCATCTCTTTAGCCAACAACCTCCATAAACTATTTGGAAAACTAATTCTTAAACGTCTAGAATGATGGGCTGAAAATAACCACGTTCTCCTCAACTTCCAATACGGCTTCAGAAGAAGTCTTTTAAGCCCAATCTTATTCAATCTTTACGTTTCGCTTATACACACCTGCTTACCTAACACGACAAAAATACTTATGTACGCGGACGATATAGCCATTTACTGCTCCCATTAGAACCTGGAACACATCGAAACTCAACTCAACATTGCTCTGGACAGGCTGCATCGATTTCTCTTGAATCTCGGATTATCCATTTCACTAACCAAATCAGCCTTTACAATCTTCTCAAACACAGAAACCTGCGGATACTACTACGAAGAAGTCATTTCTCATTGAACATCAGCAACGAGAATATTCCGCTCTCTTGGTTTCCTCGCTACCTCGGAATCCATCTAAATCCCGAACTTAATTGGAAGGCCCACACAAACCAACTCAGAAATCGGATCCTCCCGAGAATCAACATCTTAAAGGCCATATCCGGAATCCGCTGGGGAGCTCATCTTTCGACTCTACTTACTATCTACAAGGGTTACATCAGACCCGTCTTAGACTGGGGATGCCATGCATTCCAACCTCTTGATTATCCGCTCTACTTAAAATTTAGTAGACTGCAATATGCCGCGTTGAGAGCAGTTTCTGGCATGATGTGCACCATGCCTACCAACGTGCTTCTAGATATCAACGGAGAACAACCCCTAACCACCATGATGGCAATTTCTAATAGAAAAGTTCATATGCAAGATCGCCGCCCGGAAAACTCACCCTCTCAACACTAACTTAAAACAAATTTCTCAGCTGCAAGGACCCAACAGGATCAATTTAGGAACCCTAGTTGACACCTATCTAAACTACTCTCATCTATACAACCAGATTAAGCAATTTAACCTACCATGTTATTTGGAATTTAACTACAACAACCGCCACTTCAACTCTTCGGTCGACACTGAATCCGGATTCCGCATCTCTAATGACGAGAACAACAGTATAGACACATCCTTCAACATACTACACGAGAGCCTAAACCTCGAAGCTACCTTCTTTACAGATGGTTCCAGGTCTTGCATCCTGGATACAGAAAGAACAGGCTTTGCAATCTTCTCACCAGAACTAAATTTGTCCATCCAAAAAAGAATAAATAACCATGCTTCTATATTTGAAGCTGAAGCTCTCGCTATAGTCGAGGCCTTAGATGTCATTGTAAAGAAAAATATTCAGAGAACAGCCATATTCTCTGACTCACTCAGCGTCCTTACCAATCTTGAAAATCCGATTCTCTCTGGTAATACACACCATTTAATTCTACGCATCAGAAATTCTATGCTTCGCTGTAGTCAACTCAATCTCGAAACTGAACTCATTTGGATCCCCAGCCATAAGGGCATTATTGGTAATGAACGAGCAGATCTTCTTGCCAAGAAGTCTCTGCATCTTCCTGACCCCTTCCTCCTTAGCAAATGCCACTACACCAATCTATACTCAAAATTTAAAGAACTCGCCAAAGACAGCGCTATTAAAATACTTTGCGCTGAAAGTCTTACCAAGGCGCTAGATACTTTAATCACATTGAATCTATTTTATCTCCCCCATGGTATAACAAGACTAATAGCGAATTCGGTCGCCTGCACTAGTGTACACTGAGTGCAAATGTTCCCAGTGTAACGCGTTCGATCAATGCCCTCTGTTCGGTGCACTGCACTCCTCATATTCGGTTATATTGCACTATTATAGTACACATCTTATGTTGTGTTCGATAAGTGTGGCACTACCCTAGTGTAGCACTGACTTTATATTCGGACACGCAAAGCAAACTGAACGAGTGCAAAGTTTATTGCACGGCCAATTTTGGCAGTGCAGTTGGCTGTTACTAGCGAGAAGTAGCGATTAGTTTGAAATAATGGCGTTTAAGCGATTTATGTTTCTAAACGAAATATTAGAAAGCAGCAGTAGTGACGAGGAAGAAGTAAATTTTATCGTATGTTGTTTAAAAGAAGAAAGACCAAAAATAAAAAATTTTCTAGATGTTATAAATTAGTATTCGGATAAAGAAGTAAGTTAAATTTATATAACAATAAGTATTTTCGATATATATTTTTTTTATACTTCTACTATAATTGTATATAATATTAGTTTCAGAGAAATTTTCGTTTGCAACGAAATACATATTTAAAATTAAAAGATTTATATAAAGAATCGGATTTTTGCCAAAATGTTATTAATAATAATTGCACAATATCAAATGACGCAAAATTGCTGGCATTTTTTGGGTAATAAAATATCACATTTCACAGAAATATACACATAAACACACACACACACACACCCACACCCATACATATGTACATCTATATAAAGTATATTTATTTCTATGTTGTAAAAAAGAATCATCAATACAGAAATATGCATATTAAACTTATAATTTATTTAGTAGTATTAATATTTTTATTAAAGGTTTGCAGGTAACAAAAGTACTATTAGAGGTGTAGCAAGCAGGTTTCATATGGCAGAATCCACATTTCACCTTGTTTGTGATAATATTATGAACTTTTTAAATAACTTAGCAGGATCCGTCATAAAATTTCCTGAAACAATTGAAGAAAAGACAGAGATTTCAAAACAATTTGAAAATGTAAATGAAAAACATTTCTATGAATTATATATTAAATGTATTTTAAGCAAGAACTTTTTAGAGATTCTAGAAAACATACCACTGATTTCTTTAGTTAAAATATATATTTTAAAGATATTTTCCTATTTAATTATTATTCATCGAATAGCTAGTACATGCACAATGATTAAAAAATATTTAAGTAGAATTGAAACGAATTAATAACGTTTTCTCAACCACTTTTAATATCAAAAGTAATTTTAATATCAAAAGTATATAATAATAAAGTAATCAAAAGTGTAAAATAAAAATATGTAATTTTACAGATCAATGGTTTTCCTGGTATTCTTGGGTGTATAGATGGTACTTACATTCCAATACGTATACCTGCTCATAAAATAAAATCGACATACGTAAATCGACATGATATGCCTTCTTTGACGCTGCAAGCAATATGTGATGCGAAAAAGAGGTTTCTTGATGTTTTCACAGGGCCACCTAGTAAAATTCATGATGCACGTGTTTTCAATTTATCTTTCATAAGTAATATGTTGCCAGATATATGTGGGAATGAATGGCATATATTAGGCGATGCTGCCTACCCTTTAAAAAAATACCTCATTACTCCCTATAAAGACTATGGAAATTTAACACAGGAGCAACGAAATTTCAATTTTAAATTTTCTGTTTGTCGAGTAAAAATCGAGAATGCTTTTGGTTTGTTAAAAGCACGATTCAGACAATTGATTAGGTTAGATTTTCATACAGTTGAACGTTGCTGTAAATTTATTATAGCTTGCTGCACGTTACATAATTTATGTATTCTTTATGAAGATGAGCTACATGATTTGTTAGAGGAAGATGAACAAGAACAAGTTCAAAACATTGAAAATAATTTAGAAGATTGTAGAGATCATGATGATAGAACTGCATGTGAAAAAAAGAAATTTTTTAAGTGACACATTAATTTAATTCCAACATGTAAAAAGATATAGTTTTTAAGTTTATATATTTGTGTATACAGCTCTTTTCTAATATAAATATAACGAGAACAGTAATATAATTGTACTTAATGATTTATTTTAATCATAAAAATCATATTTAACATTGTGTAATTTTGTTGCACAGCATGTTTTTAAAATAAATAATAACAAAAAGAACAAAGTTGTGTTATTAATATAGCATTATACTTCGTACGGTCGCGAGCGTAACAATACTGCAAATATTCAAGTATGCTTAATAATAACATTTGTCAAACTTATTACAATATTATCCCACTCGGCATGTAATATTGCTGAAATATTGTAATGTTCGGAAATGGTACAGAAATATTTCATTAACATTTCAATTGTAACTTTGCATCTGAAATATTTCAGAAACATTACAAAAAAATAGTATTCAGTCGCTAGTTCGTTCGTTTACCGCTATGCGACGTGCGATGTGCTATCTATCTCGTATTTAAGTTTTATTCATGAGCATTATATAAAACTTGCAAAGAGCGGCTAATATTAAAAGATTAAAGATATATTTTTACACGCATTTTTATGATAATGTAATTCTCTGGTAAACGACTTCTATTAATATAATCAATGTTAGTGGGGAAGGAATTATTAATTGCTATTGCTAGGTACTTATTTGAAAAATCATTTAGTTAATGCGATAAGCAAAAAACGATATAACAGGTAGCAGCCTTTCTCAATTCGCGCGCTCCACCGCTCGCTTACTCTTGTAGCTCCGCGCTGATTGACTGATTACAATAATTAATTGCGGCGAAACTATCCATCGCATCGAAAAATAGTATTAGACACTTTTTCTTATATTTTCATTCTCTATCGAATGGCACTGAGCGTATGCGACACTTTTTAAACACCCTGTATACTGTACGAAAAAATGGACCCCGAAAAGTATGTACTACAGAGGCGAGTGAGCATCTGCGCATGTGCAGTGTAAGTGGTAAAGAAGAGGAGTGTGCTGTATATGTGATATGTGTGTAGCACACATGTAGCACGAGAGTGGCACGTGACATATATTGCTTGAAATTTAATCAATCAGATGTGATTGCCATAGAGAAGCCTTCATTTGCGCACAGTACAATTGCACACGTTGCAATTGCCCACTGTGCTATTAGACACATGAAGTTGCACACAGTTCTTTTGCGCACAGTTCTTTTGCGCACAGTTCTTTTGCCCACAGTTCTTTTGCGCGCAGTTCTTTTGCCCATAGTTCTTTTGCGCACAGTTCTTTTACACAGTTTATTTAACTAAATAATTAGAATAATTAGGTAAAAATACACACACACACACACAGAGGGGGGGCAAGGGGGGCCTTCGGCCCCCCCTCCCGCACCCACCCCGTCGGTAGGGGTGCCTTAAGAACGTGTGCGCAAAAGAATTGTGGGCAAAAGAACTGTGCGCAAAAGAACTGTGGGCAAAAGAACTGTGCGCAAAAGAACTGTGCGCAACTTCATGTGTCTAATAGCACGGTGGGCAATTGCAACGTGTCCAATTGTACTGTGCGCAATTGAGCCTCTCCCATGGATGTAGGAATAACTGGATGGAGTGTAAGGTACTTTCTCCGGTGAGGGGGGTGAAGCCTGAGAAGTGAGGGGAAAATCGGTCGATAGCCATCTTGGTTGGCAATATAGCCATATAAAAGAAGAGGATGGAAGAGATTAGAGAGAGATTACAATATCATCTTGCTCGCCATTGAACTATAAGTAAACTGGAAAGATCGCCGCTATGGGATCGCGCGCGCCGAGAGAGATAGCCAATGTACAGTCCGAATAGAAAACCTATTTAGCAACCGGCCCTTAGTTTTAGACAAGGTCCGTAGATGAACGACGGGAGGGGAAGGAAGGTCTTTGCATGGGCGCCATTTTGGGGCCACGAAGTATGTGTGAGTGTGTGTTGTACGAGAAGAGTGAATAAGTAGTAGTGAGAGAAAGTGGAATGTGGAGTTGATATTTTGAAAAAATGCCAAGCTGTTGTGCGGAAAATTGTCGCAATCGTGCAGAACAAGGATTTCGTCTCTTTCGATTTACTGCTGATCAAGAACGTAAGAAAATTTGGATTGAACAGTGTGCTAAAAATCCAAAAGGAGATTCGAGGTTATGTGAGATATTATTGAATCTGGAGTAAATAATTTTGTAATACGACTGTTCAATTTTAAAACATATAGTACAGAACTGTAAAAAATATCAAAAATTATTTATTTAATATCAATTTTATTGAATAAAATAAGATATAATAGTTATTGGAGACTTAACATGTTCGATATTGATATATTAAGTTTTAAAATTGCATAGTTGAATATTTGGAGTATCCTTGGTAAATACAATAAATAAGCAATAAATATTTGTTGTTGTAGTTTCATTTTGATGATTCTCAGTTTGAAAATAAACGACAGGATGGACGACGTAAATTAAAACCTAATGCCATTCCTACAATTTTTATAAATAAGGAAAGTATTAATGAAGTTTTACAAGAAACTGAATCTTCTGTAGGTGTTCTGCCTGAAGAAAATGTAATTGATCGTAAGTGGCAAATATTATCTTAGCATTTTATTTTGTCATTTCTAATATCTTAATCATAATCTTTTTTTTTATAGAAATAAATATTCAGCATGATAATCAATCTGTGCACGTTTCTGTAGATACAGAAACTCAAACTGAAGTATATAACAATAATGTTGCATTTAATACTATACAATTTTCCAACGAAGATGGAATAATCAGGCAAGCTAATAAAATTAAATATTTAAAAAATAAATTAGCTGAAACAATAAAAAAAACCTTCAAACAAAGAGAAAAAAGACGAAAGTATTCCACCTGAAAAATGTATGTATTCTCAAATTTATGAAAATGAACAAGATTATAGTTTTGTTGAACCTATAGAAAATACAATTCAATGTAATGTCATCAATAATATTATTGGAAGTGCTATATCTTATGTTCTCCGCAAACAATATGTTTGTCGATCATGTGTAATGACACTTACGGCGGATGATAACAATCGATTTTCAATTTATACTAACAATCTCTCCTTTGGATTTTTCCTTCGCTCCGATAAATCCTTCTACTCCACTTTTTAAATATATAACTAAAGTCGAAGCACATCTTCAAGAACACTTGAATCGGTGTGAGTTACATCCTCAACTATAAGCACTTGTTGTTTATGATTGAAACTTGGGTACCTTCTACCATATATTGTAAATCATGTAATACATTTAATAATATTATCTGTCGCTATATCCACATTCGCCAAATTATCCATCTTAATAACAAAAAACAACTAATTAAAGAGTCAAAACATAAATCTTATGGTTCAAAAAGTTCATTTTGACAAGTAATATGTTAATTTTTTACTAATTTTTATTAATAATTTTTTATTTTGAGATCTAATATAATAACGTCTATTTTATAATTGATTTCTTTTATAATGTATAATATAATAATACATGTTATACTTAAAATTATATATTAAATTGCGTTATGTTTAAAAATACATTATATTTAAAAATTATATCGTTATGTTCAAAAATTGCGTTCTCTAAAATAAATTATAATAAATATTTAAATATTTTACAATTTATTACGTTTATTTTATTTTTAATACATTTTCTTTCCTTTTATTTTACCACTTCTTGATGTAATTTCAATTACATTAATTTTTTAAAGAACTCTTGTCTATCCTTAACCTCTTTTTAAATTAATACATTGACAGCTCTGACAAAAAAAAATCTTAGGTTAAACATCTGGAAGATAGTGGCCGCCATGTTGGGGCCAAAAGCTGAAATATGTATGCGAAGACCTTCCTTCCCCTCCTGTCGTTCATCTACGGACCTTGGTTTTAGACACGGAGTAATAGACAGGAGACAAAACTCCATACTCTCAAACCTTGAAAAACGGTCCCATTTATTTTCTCCGCCAGGAGGCGCTTTAGTAGCATCTTACCTAGAGACCCTATAATAAGAGTCTGGCCATCAGAAATCTGATTTTAGAGCGTTTTGATTGGTCCGCCATTTTTTCTCTAATCTAAGTGGGGGTAGCTTCAGAGCATGCGTATAATTATAAACGTATTCAGTTTACTGACTAGACTCGACTCCGAGTCAGCAAATCGAGTACGCTATATTATCACTAAAAAGTGAAAATTTTACCATTCGATGATCAAGGAATAAATTAAAAGAATAAAATGTAACAATTTGTTTTATTTTATTACACTGTGCATCGCCATTGACTTACTGTCATAGTATTTACGTTTAACAATTGTTTTTTTATTGTACGCGACATGTTTTTAAGTTCACTATTTTCTTTTTTACTTTTGGCACTTTCTAATTGCATTTCATTCTCGCAATCGTTATTTTCTTCTTCATTTTGAATACTTTGTACTGGTACATTATGTTCGTTAACACAACCTACCTCATCATTCAGTGAAGCATGTCTCATGTTTTCACGGTGACTTTTCTGAAATCAAATATTTAAGATTTACCATTACTAATTTACAATTTTTAAATAAATATATAATGCTTTTCCATAAATTTGCATCTGCCTCTTATATGCTTTTGATTTTTAGAACTTACGATCTTCTTGGCTTCACTTCCGAATATCGTTGGCACAGCATTTATCTTAAGCTTTCTTTTTCCGTCAACTCGGTTATTTTCCCACATATCGTGTGCGAAATGTACCTGAAATAATAAATAGTAAAATCTTAAATATTTCATTTTAGACAAGTCACGATAAAAACATCGAACATGCTTCATGAGGTATAAATAATTGTATAAATAATCAATTGTATAAATCCTGAACATACTTTACAAAGAAATGATCTTTCAGTAGATATCCACTCTTTTCTATTAACATTTGCTGCCCATTGAGCCCGTCAAACTAGATCTCGGGGAAAAATTTTCATTATAAAACCCTTTTCGTCAGAATTTGTGCAGTCAGGAGCTACACAACCAGTCATGTTGCTGAAATATTCAATAACTATATAAATGATTTTTAGATAAATCAGAAAAAATAACATTTATTATTAAACTATTACATGTAATACATACTGGATGAATTTATAATTAATTTTGAAGTTTTGATTACTGATGACAGTAAGTTTAATTTATATCTTAAACGTAAGGTTATATTGTTTCATACAGATATTTTACAATAATGTAAAATTAAAAATACTTACCTAATAATCTGAATATAAAAATCCTCTAATAGATAATGTATAACTTTTTTTTTCGACTTTTAATTACGACACTGATTCGACGATGCAGACTGAGGTTAGATCATCGACATATAGTATGGACTGCGCATGATATCACGTCATATTATACATCATTAGAGAAAAAATGGCGGACCAATCATAATGCTTGAAATCGAAATATCGAAATACGTGATGATGGCCAGACTCTTATTATAGGGTCTCTAATCGTACCCTGTCACGTGACCACGGAGTAAGATATATATATTATATATATATGATATATATATGATATATATATTATATATATATGATATATATATTATATATATATGACGTGATAGGGTCGCATGCGATGCCAGCGCCACTAACTGAATTGGGACCGTTCGTTCTAACCACGGTCTTACATACAGGTCTGGAAACGAAGCCAATATTTGGTGGTGGGGGTACGTCGCTTAACGTCCGCGAATTTCATGTCTCCGGCCGCCACTACGCGTCGCTTTGGTTATGATACCTGGTTAGAATACCTCACATAACCTGGCAGTATGAACGTGGTATGAACAGTAGTCTGTCTGTTCCGTGCCAATAAATAAAGAAGAAGAAGTACCTCACATAACTGATATTAATACCACGTGTGATTATAATTAATACCACACGGTTTTGTATATCATACATATATATATATAAATAGGTTAGGATTTCATGCACAGGGCGCTTGCGCTATCCGTACTTTAATTTGGCAGCGCCGCCCTTGTCAAACTAATTCTCGGACGTTAAGACGACCACCCCCACCACCTTCGTTTCCAGACCTGTATGTAAGACCGTGGTCTCCTGTCTATTACTCCGTGGTTTTAGAAAATAAGCAAGTTGTCACGAGAAAAATTTTGGACGCGACTGTAAAAGGTGGCATGAGCATGCGCACTAAGCACTCTTGCCCACTAAACAGCTATCTCTCTCGGCGCGCGCGATCCCATAGCGGCGATCTTTCCAGTTTACTTATAGTTCAATGTTGCTCGCTTTGTTCAACGTCGCCACCATCTTGGTTGGCAATTTTCGTCCCACGTCTCCGGCTTCACTGCCCCTCTGATACACTCCATCCAGTTATTCCTACATCCATGGCCTCTCCCTTGCCATACCACTTACGCAACGCATGCGCATGACTTTTTGGAGTCATATATTTTGGCGAAGTTAGCAGTCTAGTATACATATAGATGTCTGTGGAAAATATTCATAAACATCCTAACCTGCCTACCTCTATCATTGCCCGCCACGTACAATTTATATCGTATGCTCGCTCCGTCAAAGCAAGGAAGACGACAACACATCGATCAAAGCGATCTTAATTATATGATATTACGTCCGTGAAAAAATGACCGTTACTAACAAGCATTCCAAGTTGTTTATATGCGCGACCGGTATATTTGTGTGTTATTTCTATTTCGGCATGTTACAAGAGAAAATCACGCGTGGACAATACGGCGACAGAGAAAACCGGGAGAAATTTACGTATATGTTCGCACTGGTTTTTGTCCAATGCCTGATGAACTATATATTCGCCAAGACTATTCTGCTGACAGTGATGAAACAAGGCGAAGATACTACGTCAACGCTGTACTACGCGCTGTCAGCTTTGACATATCTACTCGCCATGGTGTGCAGTAACATGGCATTACAATTTGTCAGTTATCCAACACAGGTTATCGGCAAAGCTGGCAAGCCTATACCTGTGATGATACTCGGTGTATTGTTAGGAAAAAAAGTCTGTTTGATAAAAGTTTATATACAATGTTCTTTATATGTATGTTAGATTTTCTGTTGTCTTTAAGTATCATGTTTCCTTTACAGATATATCCAATTAGAAAGTACATATTCATTCTCTTAATTGTCATTGGAGTTGCGTTATTTATGTACAAAGATGGCAATGTCTCTAAGAAGCAATCGGAATCATATTTGTCAGTTGGAGAATTATTGTTACTACTATCACTAACAATGGATGGATTAACAAGTGCGGTGCAAGAACGAATGAGAGCAGAACATAAGTCGAAATCAGGTCATATGATGCTCAACATGAATCTCTGGTCTGTTATTTGTAGTGGCACAGTGATTATTATTTCTGGAGAGCTCTTCGAATTTATTCATTTTCTACAACGATATCCCTTTACTATATGGCATATAATGACATTTTCCATAGCTGGTGCATTTGGACAATATTTCATATTTCTGACAGTAGCTGAATTTGGTCCATTACCATGTTCAATTATAACCACTACTAGGAAATTTTTCACCGTTTTAGGCTCTATATTAATTTTTGGCAATAATCTTTTGCCTAGACAATGGTTAAGTACATTTATAGTATTCTCAGGTTTATTTTTGGATGCTATGTATGGTAAAGATAAAAGTAAGAAAGGTACTGCAAAATAAAATGTGATAATTATTTCAATATTTACTTAGGCAATTGTTTAAATATATACTTTTAATGTTTATGTTATTTTTTGTATCTAAAGTTAATATATATGTGTATATATATATATATATATATATATATATATATATATATATATATATATATATATATATGTGTGTGTGCACACATATATATATGTGTGTATTAAAAGTAATATATTAGAATATATATTAGGATTTATACATACACACATATATATATTTCCATACTAATTGATAATAAAAGTATTAAATTATCTTTTTCTATTTACATTTTTATAAGTGATAAAAATAATTGTATAAGATTTTTTATGAAAGAATTTTGTGAATATAAATAATTTTCTGTAATTGCATAAAATTGTCTAATATCAAAGATATTGAAAAATAGATGCATATACTTACAATATTCTGAATAATTTTTTTTATCATATCTACTAATAGAATAATTGTAAAGTATAATTTATATAATGGAAAAAAACTATTCGTTTATTTTTTTCCCAAATTTCCAATAAAAATGATGGATTTATTGATATTAATATACTTAGCCAAGTAAACTTTTAACATTTATATGAATATCTCAAAAACTAAGAGATCATCGATTAAGTCATAAGCAAATGTAATCAGTACCTTTCCCTTTACAATATATATCAAAGTCATCGGTGAGGTGTCCATTAATGTAAATAATTACCATATAATTATTTTAAAAAATATACATAAAATTGTTTATTATACATATAATTATATAAAAATTATTAGTAGTTTATATGCAATATATTGAACAAATATAACGAGATAGATGTTTCACATTTGCAAAAATCGTGAAAACATTTTGATTTTTATGTATACTAAAATGCATCTCAGAAAAATATTCCAATTTTTTGGTTTAAGATCTAAAAAAACAATATTTGGTGATCTGTCAATAATTGTAACCAAGAGGTAAAAATATTTCTTGTCAAAAACCAAAGAGAAATAATTTTTTCATAAACAGAAGTTTTGTACAAAAATACCTTTAATTGTTTATTTCAATGATAATAAGTGTAAAAAAAATTCATAAAACTCTTTGGAACATAATCCCAGACGCTGTAGATCTAGTAGATCTAACATATCTGCGATTTCGAGTCGTAGCTCTATTGGCAAGCCTTGTAAACTGGGACCTGTTAAACCTGATGCTGATAATATATCTGTCCGCAAAGGTGTGGTCAGTTTGTCTTTAAACCTGACAAATTTTGAGATACATCATACATTTTCAAAATAAATATAGCAAATAGATAAAATTATATATTTTTATACCTATGTGATATTTCCCCGAGATTCATATATCGAATTAATGAATTATTTGAGTATGGATTTACATATTTTAACGTCTGCACAGTCATGCTATAAGTTTTTTTTTCTTTTATGCATGGAAATATATTAAGTATTAATTTATCACCATAAGGTACTGCAATAAATTTTGATTTAATATTCTCCAAGTTACGCAATATAAAATGTACTTCATATATGCCTGTTTCTAGCAATTTCCAATCTGTAGGTATACGAACTAATCTTGTATTTTGCTCCCTGTAAATAACATGCATATTAATAAAATCACTAAAGAGAGATATTGCAACTTATAGACATTTATATATTACCGTTTCGAAGTGTTAGAAGTGGATGATATAGAAAATCCAGATTCTGCTAATAGAACAAACAGTAAGGCAACAAGATAATCATGGTGTATAGCATTTTCATCCAATTGTTCTAATACTGCACTCAATGATAATGCTAGCATAGAAAACGTACTATCTTCTGCCAATATCGGTTCAGATATATCAACTACCCTTTTAAAGGAACATAACTTCTCCATTTTTTTTTTTAAATAGTAGTATTGTGATATATAAGTCGTATCAGCACAATATTTTTTGACATATGTTCTGCAATGCAACGAAAATTGTCAAACATGTTTGACTACATTCTTACTACGTTGTGAAAACCGCTTGACTGCGGTTGATCGATTTGTTTACGGCTAGACGGTTACAAATAAAACTTTTTCACGTGCAATAGGCCTAGTTTACACATCTATACATACTGGAGCACGGTACTGAAGTGAGCCAAGGGCGGGGTATAGAGAAGGATAGTACTTATATAAAGTGAGATAGACTTGCCACCAAATGCCATCAAACCTTTTACAGAAAAAAGACATATAAGGTCTGTTCGTGTTATTTGCACTTTTTGTACACAGTATTCGCTTTCTCTTTCCCTGTAATGCCAGAATATATATTTGTTTCGTTTTAAGGGGATGCCGGACTGAATGTTTTACCGATCGAAAATTATTTTTTATTGATTGAATAGAATAATAAATGCTTTTCCACGATTAAAGTACACATAGCAACAAAGTGCGGAATGTCCGATTTTATGTTAATTTTATGTTAACAACACGTATTTATGTTATTTATGTAATGCACGTGTCACGTCCGGGTGACCTTTTTCTCACTAGATTCGGTTAGTAAGAGAAAGAAGCTCTCTATTTTTGAAAGGCAACCTGCTTACACCGATTATACCCTAGGGACGCCGAGAGCAAGGATTGAAGTGATCTAAAGAGTGGAGTGAGACTCGGGTGATAATTATTTACTAGAAATTCACTAGAATTTTACGTACCTGTATAATTACGTGTGTTAATGCTGTTTTATGATTCAGGGCCTTAAAGATTTACTATAAGAACAGTTAGTAGATCTAGATCCAAATATCCTTTAAAATAATCATCAATTAATCCAATTATTATTTCTAAAACGTCATTCGATTCGCTGGTTATTGTGACGTTAATTTCCTCGTCTGAGTATAAGGGTATCATCTGTAATTTACAGAATAATTGTGAATTTGTTTCTTAATATATTAAATAGTGATTATTAGAACTTAAGTATACCGTAGAGGTGTGTAATGCGATTTATCAATTACAAATCCAAGTATTGGGCGTACTGATCTATACTAAAATGTTTATCCTCAGATAATTGTGATTTTAACTGGGATATTAAATTTTTCGGCAAAATCTTTGTTTGGTTGACTTCACTATTCTCTTTTTGATACTCTTTGTATGTTGTGAATTCTGGTGAATTTGGTTTCAAATCATTAGAATCATTTAATATCGGTAATTCAATGCTAAAATTATCAATGATTTCCGTATTGAGTTCAACTTTTGAATTAGATATTTCTTGGGGGGGGCCAATAAATATTTCAGACTGAGTAGTAAATGTTGAGGTTGCTGGAGTCAAAGAGAATTTGTCGGTAGAGTCTGCGTAAGACTGAGTTCCGAATGCCTGCCGGTTGACCCAGATTAAATTTGAAGCACGCTGTATAGCACGTGCTCTTTTATCGGCACGATTAGCACGCGTCTGTTTACCGGCTCTATGCTTATGCTTCTTTCGGATGGTTTGTCTGTACGCCGGGTTAACCATCTACAAGGGAGTATGTAGTAGGATGATGAGATTAAATAAAATGATAGAATTAACGTAGGTAGAATTTTAAGTAATAATGACTAATTATTTGAAAAAGAACTTGAATGCAAAATCTAAAATATTTAAATGAGTTTTAAGAAATTTTAATTGGAAGGTAAAATATTAATTAATATCCTAGAATTATTATTATGTATCTGAGGCCTTATCCACTATCGTGTAGTTAATTATTAAGAACTTTGAAAATTAGAAATCTTATTTGAGAATTTGAGAATTAGACATTTCGTGAACAAGAATATCTATTAATTGGAGGGATAGATAAGGATTTTCCTTCATGGAAAGATAGTATCAATACTATAATAATATCTTCATGTAATTCTAGTTTTTTTATTATAGAAAATGCTTTATAATTTTAAATTCTTCTGTTGTCAATCCTTAAGTACGAGATAGGGGTAAGGGATTTTTATGAATCCTGGCAACGAATGCCGGGATATTTTATGAATCCTGGCAGCGAATGCCGGGATATTTTATGAATCCTGGCAGCGAATGCCGGGATATTTTATGAATCCTGGCAGCGAATGCCGGGATATTTTATGAATCCTGGCAGCGAATGCCGGGATATTTTATGAATCCTGGCAGCGAATGCCGGGATATTTTATGAATCCTGGCAGCGAATGCCGGGATATTTTATGAATCCTGGCAGCGAATGCCGGGATATTTTATGATTGGAAACGAGGGTTAGAGGACGTCGGAGTGACAACAGCAGTATTGTTAATATATTAAGATCTAAATATTGTCTAATATTGATACCTATAGATGATAATAAAATGGTGGGGACATATAACTTAATAATGACTGACGAAAAACTGTCAGCTTCATGCCAATGCTTGACAGGGGAGTTTCTTTTATTATACACGGAGTAAGATTATCGCTAAAAGCATGTGAGATGCTGAGCGATGATGGAATGAGAGATGAGGTAATTGATTAAAGTGGGATGTCAGTCAATAACAGATTTCCTAATCTTCACTGAGATACGGCATGCTCGGGTAAGGGGAGTTATAATTACTTACCGTATAGTAGCGGTGAATCTTTTGCTGTGCGTGTCTCTACCTTCGCTCCTGGAGGACCTCGGTCACGGCGAAATAGGTTGAATTCAAGTACTCAAAATTATGCACAGAATCCTTTATTCAGATTTTACACTATTAAGAAATCTAACGCACGACTGACAATAGTGAAAAAGATTAGAAGTCCGTCGGTGCGGACGCACAGAGATTTGTCACAGCTTGAATATGATCTCGAATAAGATCTTATTCTGACCGAACGATTAATTGCTGGATGCTTATGATCGGATATGAATAATGACTGAATGCACTAACGACAATGAATAATGAACGAATGGGCGCCGGGGCTCGAAATTAGCGATTTATATACCGATGAGACAACGGCGATTCGAGTCGTGCTTTGGTGACGCGTGAAACATACATAGATCATCGGTCATTTGAAGGATTTTGGGGTGGTTATGGGGGGATAACTCTTCGAGAAGAATTCGTTATAAAATTCCTTTTAATTGAGCCGCCGAGTAGCGACGAAAATGTGCTCGAGTTTTTCCTATTGAATGTTTACATGTATTGACACTTGCCGGAGTGACATCGATAAACAGAGAGTCGGCTGATCGTGGTGTCCGCGCTACCGGGCTGCTTGCATCACTCGAACTATAACTTAACGCCGCGATATTTTATGATATTAAGCAATATAAAATGTTAAAACTTATATTTAATTTTCCTGTTTATAGAATCAATTTATAATAATTTACTGTCAGCTTGGTCATTTAATGAAAGTTAATTAAATCTCAACACTTTACTATTACTACAGGCTTCTACATAAATGACCTTGATTATTATTTCCAATTATAAAAGGCTGGTTGCAAATTATTATATACGGGGTATGATTCCATAGAGTATAATAATAATTGAACGGACTGTCAGGTTAGAGAGTAGCGC
Organism: Lasius platythorax; assembly: GCA_963971435.1. Lineage (NCBI taxonomy): Eukaryota > Metazoa > Arthropoda > Insecta > Hymenoptera > Formicidae > Lasius > Lasius platythorax. The sequence goes on from OZ020538.1 coordinate 18,102,934, forward strand.
GTTTTACACAAGTAAATTAGTTGCTTCCGAAGTCATAATTGTTGTTTATTGAAATTCTTTGTTTAAATAATTTAGTTATCTATTTGAAAAGTTTTAACACAATTTCAATGATCATCCTTAGTTATCTTTAATTGTTTATAAGAGTCGTTTTCAATAAATCTTTATGACTTCATAATTTCTTATATTTATTGTAACAGAAGCTCGATTAATATTTGAATATCATATTGGAGCGCATTACCTTAAGCATTAATGACTTATTGCTAATTTCTTAAGTCATGGAATTATTTCGTAATAGCTTGCTTTTGGTTTAGTTAAAAATTGAATTTATAGAAATTAAAATGAATTCAGAAATTATAGTTGTTTATTTGTTAAGAATTGCTTCTAGCGAGTTATTATATTCCATAATTCCATAAGGGATAGCGCATACATCCTTGGATCTATATTAAAGTATTTAATTTCTTAAAATCGCAAAAGAGGTAGGATTCGCACGCAGGTTTGTTCTATAAGATAACCGCTGGTTAGTTCTAGAGCGCTACACGCGTGTGGTTTGGTTCCAGGAACGGCGCGTGATTGGCTTGCGTTGCTAGTTCCAAAATAGAGCTCCCGGATTGGTCGCAGTGCGGTTAAATAGGGAAATCTTAGTTTCTTAGAGTTAGTAACTAACAATAAAAGCGTGTGAGGTAAGAAAATTAAATAATTGACAAACAATAATGGAAGTCGCTAATATTTGAAAATAGAACAAGTAAATTACACAATTGCTCTATATTTTATAAGTGAAAGCATCTCTTAATTATTATTGTAAATATGGGTTCAAAAAAATGGCGGGACGTCACACACGTATATGCACGAAAATTTAGCGCACGCGAATCTCTTTCACTAAACTTCTAAACTCATTTCTAAAAGTTCACCTATATTCCTTCATGCAATTCCGAGTGGGGACTGATCTTATTTTGTACGTACAAACTGCAAAACTCATATTAAGCAATATTGTTTCGACCTGACCTAACCAGGGAGTTGATTGTGTATCTTGAAACGATGTGAAAATTACAAAAGTGAGGAAATTCACTACAGTATCTACGATTTCATTTGTCGAAATCTAGTAAATCTGTTCACTTTTGTAATTTTTACTTCATTTCAAGATACACAATCGACTCCCTGACGCCGTCAGGTCGAAACAATGGCCTAGTTTACACCGAGCACTTAATACGCGTATCAAATAGTAAATAACTAGTACATTGGTTCAGTTATTGGTTGATCAGCTCAAATACACTACTTGATACGCGTATCAAGTGCTCGGTGTAAACTAGACCAATATTTGCTTATATAAGAGTTTTGCAGCTTGTACGTACAAAATGAGATAGGTTCCCACTCGGAATTGTATGATAAAGGAATATAGGTGAACTTTTAGAAATGAGTTTAGAAGTTTAGTGAAAGAGAATAGCGTGTGAAAAATTTTCGTGCATACATGATTAACATAAATACGTGTTATTAACATAAAATTAACATAAAATCGGACATTCCGCACTTTGTTGCTATGTGTACTTTAATCGTGGAAAAGCATTTATTATTCTATTCAAATAAAAATTCCAATAAAAAGATTAACGTAAAAAAAGAAATAATTTTCAGTCGGTAAAACAGACGACTTTTGGATCCCCTTAAGTGCAAAAAATTTTGGGGATTTCAGTCAACACGAACAAATTTATTTAGGTTTGGTAGCAAGTCTTCTTCTCTATGCTCCGCCCATGGCTCATTCCAGTATGTATAGAGCTCACTGGTTTACATCAATCGTTTGTTACGCGTATTAAATAGTAAATAACTAGTAAATAAATAATAAAAATTCTTTTGAAAATAAACAGATAAATAATAAAAATTTTTATTACAAATTTAATTAAAAATTATCCGATTTATGTCGTGTTTGATGTCATTTTAATCACAAACATCTTATTAATCCATTACAATTATTTTCAAATCAATAAAATGCGAAATATAAGTTTTATTTTCTATGGTAAGATGATATATGTATACTATACGAAAGATTAGAGATAAAGGAGGCCTCGTGAGAGAGAATTCGGAACTCTTTAATGTTGATCATGTCGCTTGCTTTTTACTCGTTCTCGCTCCCGCTTTCGGCGACTCTCCGGCATCGAGGATCTTTTATTATTTCTCCATTATGTCATCTTATTAATTAAAAATTAAAAGTTTTATTTTGTATTTTATCCGTTTGAAAATAATTGTAATGGATTAATGAGATTTTTATGATTAAAATGACACCAAACACGACATAAATCGAATAATTTTTAATTAAATTCGTAATAAAAATTTTTATATATTCAATAGATGCACTCCGAAGCGTTTGATGGACGAATCTGGGAGTTGATTGTGTATCTTAAAACATGTGAAAATTACAAAAGTGAGGAAATTCACTAGAATATCTACAATTTTATTTGTCGAAATCTAGTAAATTTGTTCACTTTTGTAATTTTCACTTCGTTTCAAGATACACAATCGACTCCCAGGGCAAAGAATTCTTGGTCTTTGAAGCGAAAATAGCGTCAAGCGGAGCGCACCTATTGTTATGTTTATTTCCAGAAGACTTGTAGTATATTAATTATCTTAATTGTTTTAATTATACTTATGCTTATGTAAATTTGTATGTAATAGTCTTTAATGTGCATAGGTGTGCACTAGCGCATCCAATCCCGAATTTATAAATTAAAAAATTAATTTAATTAATAATAAGTAAAAAATAAATTAATAAAAGGCTATAAATTAAAACCATAATTTGATTAAAATGCATGATTGCTTAAGGTGATGCTGGAGTGACAGGCGAACTCCGCAAGTCGCCTGTTTTACCGACCAAAAATTATTTTTTTTTTACGTTAATCTTTTTATTAGTTGAATAGAATAATAAATGCTTTTCCACGATTAAAGTACACATAGCAACAAAGTGCGGAATGTCCGATTTTATATTAATTTTATGTTAATAACACGTATTTATGTTATTTATGTCAATACACGTATGCACGAAAATTTTGCAAACGCTTTTCTCTTTTACAAGGCTTCTAAACTTATTTCTAAAAGTTCACCTATATTCCTTCATACAATTCTGAGTGCGGACGGGCCTTCTTTTATACGTACAAACTGCAAAACTTTTATATTAAGCAATATTGTTTCGACCTGACGTATCAGCTGATGCGTCAGGTCGAAACAATATTGCTTAATATAAAAGTTTTGCAGTTTGTACGTACAAAAGAAGGCCCGTCCGCACTCAGAATTGTATGAAGGAATATAGGTGAACTTTTAGAAATGAATTTAGAAGCCTTGTAAAAGAGAAAAGCGTTTGCAAAATTTCGTGCATACGTGTATTGACATAAATAACATAAATACGTGTTATTAACATAAAATTAATATAAAATCGGACATTCCGCACTTTGTTGCTATGTGTACTTTAATCGTGGAAAAGCATTTATTATTCTATTCAACTAATAAAAAGATTAGCGCAAATATAGAAATAATTTTCGGTCGGTAAAACAGACGACTCCAGCATGACCTTAAATGCTTTTGATACTTTTGTTCTAAGAATAAGAAAAAAGTGAAAGTAATTTATTGCATATATTTTCTACATTATATTCAATTAAGACTTATTAAGAAAAATTGATTTAAGAACATTTAATTCATTGCACATGTGGATATACGTAAAAATACTTTAATAATAATTTATATTGTATTTATATCGTAGTTTATATTAGAATGCTAAAACGTTATGCGCAGTTAATAAAAAAATGTTAATAAATTCATAATATTTCGATATTTTAGATCCACAATTATAAACGTAGCACGGACATGAACCAACCTGGGCCGTTTTACCGGCACCGAAAATGGATGTGGCCATGTAGTTCCACCCTGCCGAAAATGTTCGATTCAAACCGATTAAAAAAAAAGTAATCCGAATCGATCGGGATTTCTGCACCGAAAATACGGTATTAAAACCGATTGAAAATAGTCAAATCGAATTTAATACGCTTCAGGTGGATTATTGTTGAGTGATATACATCCACCTCAATCCGGAATTATACGATTTAATAACCCGGGAAGAAATGGCCCATATATAAACATATATAAAGCAATATATATAAATATATATAAAATATACTCATATATAAATATATACAAATATATATGATTATATATAATTATATATGATTATATATAATTATGTATAAACGTATATAATCACACAATCTCGTATAATATATATATAATAAAATAATTTGTGAATACAAAACATAAAAATTGAAATATGATTTCAATCGGGCCAGATAAATTTCTATTTTATATCTTAAGTAGGTAATAACGAAATATTCTCACTTATTCGGACAGAAATTGCCCGAATAAGTGAAAACCGGACATTTATTTGTCCGATTTTCCAAAAATCAGTTAAATATCTGAATTCCGCTGTATGGGAATCGTATAAGAAATTAAACTGATAGAAATAATTACATATGTTATTATCCGCATTTTGCAGGCTTTATATAAGCTCATGACAAGAACTCGAATACGGGTATAGAAAGTGAATAATGCGCCGCGTAGCGGTAAGCGAATAAACTACAAAAGTAATCCGTTGCTATTCGAAATTTCACGATTTTGCGGATTACATCGCGATAGACAATTAAATCTGTTTTAATGCAATTGAATTTGAATTTACCATAGTCAATCCATAGGCAAAAGTAATCCCTTTTAATAAAAAATGTTATCATTTTGCAGATGAAAAGTAAATCGATTTTATGTAGTGTTAGTCGGATTTGCTGTTATCATGAGTCACAATTAAGCTATTTAAAATCAAATCTTTATTTGTTTCTCAACTGCATAACACTTACAAAAGAAATAAAATTTGAACGTTAACCCTCAAATGTGATTGTTTATTTAGATATTAACTCCTAAGGCCGTAGCCGGATAAGGAGAGCCAATCTGCCCCCACACGGATGATGCTCATTTTTTTTGCTTTAATTGCTATCAGTGTCACTTACAATTTAACCAAATATTAGCCCTTAATATTGAACCGTTTTGGTGTAAAAAATAAAAATAAAAATTTCGAAAATAATTCATATCTTTTGATCGGCTAAACCGATTTTGATGAAATTTTTATATGTTGTAGATATCATTGAGACACATTTGTGAAAAATTCGGGAAAAGTTTCTGATGACAGAAACATTTTTTAAAAAAATAAATAAATGTTCTAGCTTTTTTTAGTCCCGATACCTTTCGGGTACAATTACGAAAAAGTTTTTGTAGTATCTTGGAATAGTTTTATTATCAGAAATTATTTTTTGGAAGCAATAAAATGGGTAGGCGGTACTTTTGAAAAATAAATATTCTTTTTTATTCTCTTTAAATATGATATGCTTTTGATACGATCGCCATATATTTTTTTGTAGAATTTTGGGATAGAATTCTACAAGTAATTTTTTGGAAGCAATAAAATGGGTAGGCGGTACTGTTAAAAAATAAAGTATTATTTTTTATTTTTTTTAAATATGATATGCTTTTTGTACGATCGCCATATATTTTTTTGTAGAATTTTAGGATAGTAATCTACAACAAGTAATTTTTTCGAACCAATAAAATAGGTAGGCGAAAGTTTAAAAAAATAAAAAATTGTTTTTTATTTTCTTAAATCATGATATGCTTTTTATACCATTATTACCATATTTTTTTTAGAATTTTGAGACAGTATTTTACAACAAGTAATTTCTTCGAACCAATAAAATAGGTAAACGAAAGTTTAAGAAAATAAAAAATTGTTTTTTATTATTTTAAATCATGATATGCTTTTTGTATCATTGCCATATTTTTTTTTTAGAATTTTGAGACAGTATTCTATAACAAGTAATTTTTTTTTTCAAAATTATTATAGTTTTGTGGTACCATATTTGTGTTTAGAACCTTGGAATGGAATCCTACAAGTAATTTTTCGGAATCGATTAAATGAATAGGTAATACTAAAGAAGAATAAAATAGAATACAATAAAATAATTATAAAAAGATAAACTATAATCGTATTAAATCAAATGTTTATTAATGATTCTCAAAATAATGAAGTATGTACACATACACATTCTTTCATATAATCACTCTCATACTATTATTTACAGTATTCAGATGGATGGACTAATCTTCATCACTATCTTCATTGATAATAGGCGTGATGCCGTCTGTTTTAAATAGTGCACATAAGTGCTGAGCTGGTCTCGGTATTTTTGATAAATATCGTCCGTAGGATAAATAATAAATAATGGCAGCAATATGCGAACAGCAGCCAACTGTTCTTCGTCCATTGGCGCATTCACAATAGTATCTTTTTATCCCTGAATGACCAGTACTATCAGGAGTGTATTCAATAAAGCATCGATATACTTTCCTAGATATGTGACGGGATTGTACTTGAAGCTTGAGTACATTGGACTGGTCTTTGAGGAACTGCAAATTTAAACTACCATCTTCATTTAGAATTTCTCCTAAGTAGGAAATCGCCTGCGAATACTGATAAGTTCCGGTGAATAATATTTTCAAATCAGTTTCTGTTAGTTCCGGAAAGTTAAGCAAGTCACTGGAGGAAATATTTTGGAAAGGCAGTCGTTTTCGAAACCAACCATTCTCTTCAACCATAATAGCCAAAGTGTTCTCGATGTCTTTTTGTGCAATCATACGTTCAACAACCTCAGATGATATTTGGTCATCAGAATTTAATCGTTTTCCAAATTGGTTCAAAAGAAACGATGCTATTCGATAAAATACACCTACCTTAGGAAGCATTTTATTATTGAACTTCTGATCAAGAAGGCGATTTTTCTGTTTAATCATTCCGTGTACCGCTTCTACTGCCCAACGAATTTTTGTTACAAAACGCGATTCATTGGATTCGCATGTAGTCAATTGATGGCGTGCATCTTTTAATGCTGGCATTAACACCCGAAATCCTTTAGATTCTAAATGGCACTTTACATCGCGAAAACCCCGATCTACAACGAAAATATCACCTGGAAGCATTAAATTGCACAAACCGTTCGGGTCTTCTATTACACGTCGCATAATTTCAGCGTCATTGACATTAGCAAGATACGACCCCAACATATCAACTACAAACCCATTAGTTGTACAGATTGTGAACGGTTTGCACAATGGCATCTTTTTTTGGCCTGAATAAGATTTTCTTTGATATTCATTGTTGGAACTCTTCTGATGATAATCATATGTTCCATCGCAGATAAGTATTAACTTATTATGAATACCATAGAGTTTTTTTCACAATTTCAGTGGTATTATTTTCAATTAGGTCGTTTCGAGACGCTGCCATTAATCCAAACTTAGATGGAAAAATATGTTTCGAAAGCATTAATAACAGAGGATGAATATTCGGAAACTAGCTGCTCTTTTTCAAGTTGTAATATAGAAGCAATCATTTTATTCGAATTTCCGGATCGACGTTTTAATAAAAATACAATCAGTGCTTGAGTTACAGTACGACCTGCAGTATCTCGCATTGATGACATTATGCCTCTTAATTCGAGAATATTATCCCAAGTTAAACCTGTGAATACACAAATCTGCTCTTCAGATAAATTATAATTACCAATTTTGTCAAATAATGTTAAATCACATTTATTTGACAAACAATCAAAGATTTTTTTCACCTCTTCTGCTTTAATTAATGACGAATTAGAAAAGACTTTTAAGAGATTCAGATCGTCATCATATAAACGATTTTTAATCAAGTGATGTTCACAGCATCGATTTCCTTCCGGAATATAAACTCTCCGTTTGATGTATGACTGCATTCGGGCTTATTGTGGGACTATTCTCAATTTGTTTTTTTCAGTACATAAACAGCAATACTTATGAGTAGATACCGTTCTAGGAATTGCAACCTCTATGTATTCAATTGTACATTCTTCAGAATCAGTTGACAATTCAATATAGAAGGTTGGGTCTATCTGACTAGACTGAGATGCGGATACATCAGAGACAGAACTCTGCGATAAGCTGTGAGATAATTCTTCCAGCTCATCTCGATTATTTGAATCATCTGTTCTGCATTATACGCAGTCACCCGACAATTGCCACAAATAATATCGTTAATACTAAGAGATTGCGATAAACCTCTTGAAAAAAAGCTGCATCATCTAATGATGCTATTCTTTTCCTAGTGCCTGGTATCTTATGCACCAATCGATCACATATCGCGCACTTCGGATTGTATCTTTCAACATGCGTCGACATATTATACATATAAGTAATTCTAGAAAAATATCAATATATATATATATATATATATATATATATATATAGAGAGAGAGAGAGAGAGAAGTGTATTAATAAGTATATTGAAAAGAAATAAGCTGGTCAGCGACCCGGGCTCAGCTGAGCTAGCTCAGGTGAGCAGAAAATGTTCAGGTGAGCCGAGAAGAGAGAACGCTCAAGTGAACTAGAGAGGAGCCTTGGACAGAGTTCCCAAGATGCAACAACTAAAATAAAAAATCCACAATCGACTGGCTAGCTCGGGCTCAAGAGTTCGGAGCTCATGCGACCCCCTCCTACGCGCACGTGGACAAAAGTGGGAGCGCTCGACTGACCTACTACGTATGCGGCTCAGGGGGATATAGGGATAGGTACGCGCGTGGAGAGAAGATGAGCGCGGCTACGAAGATCCGCACAAAGCGGAGAGCGAAAGAGCCGTTATAGGTATATAAAATAAGCCTGGCAATAAATGTAAGTATAGCAAAGTATAGATATGGATATACATAGGTATAACAGAATACAGATATAGAGAGCATGCTAAAAAAAAATGTGGACAAGGAGAGAGCGCGATAAGACAATGTATGTAGATGTACGGACGGGACAGAAGGAGTTGAACAACGTAGAAAGAGCATCGCGAAAACGGCACGGACAGAGGAATTGTAAACATGAAGTCAAGATCTTCAACAGTATGCAATGAAATATAATATTATTCGATAAAATACAGCTCATAACTGGAGCGTCACAATAAAGAAAAACATCAAAACTCACAAACTATTTTAGATATCAGTGTTGTTAAAAATTACTTGTTGTAGGATTCCATTCCAAGATTCTAAACAAATATGGTACCAAAGAAACTATGATAATTTTAAAAACAAAACTTTTTCTTCTACCCATTTTATTGGTTCGAAAAAATTATTTGTTGTAGAATACTATTCCAAAATTCTACAAAAAAATATGGCAATGGTACAAAAAGCATATCATGATTTAAAAAAATAAAAAACAATTTTTTGTTTTCTTAAACTTTCGTTTACCTATTTTATTGGTTCGAAGAAATTATTTGTTGTAGAATACTGTCTCAAAATTCTAAAAAAAATATGGTAATAATGGTATAAAAAGCATATCATGATTTAAGAAAATAAAAAACAATTTTTTATTTTTTTAAACTTTCGCCTACCTATTTTATTGGTTCGAAAAAATTACTTGTTGTAGATTACTATCCCAAAATTCTACAAAAAATATATGGCGATTGTACAAAAAACATATCATATTTAAAAAAAATAAAAAATAATACTTTATTTTTTAACAGTACCGCCTACTCATTTTATTGCTTCCAAAAAATTACTTGTTGTAGAATTCTACAAAAAATATATGGCAATCGTATCAAAAGCATATGATAATTAAAAAAAATAAAAAAGAATACTTTATTTTTCAAAAGTACCGCCTACTCATTTTATTGCTTCCAAAAAATAATTTTTGATAATGAAACTATTCCAAGATACTACAAAAATTTTTTTGTAATTGTACCCGAAAGGTATCGAGACTAAAAAAAAGCTAGAACATTTATTTATTTTTAAAAAAAATGTTTCCGTCATCAGAAACCTTTCCCAGAATTTTCCACAAATGTGTCTCAATGATATCTACAACATATAAAAATTTCATCAAAATCGATTAAGCCGATCAAAAGATATGAATCATTTTCGAAATTTTTATTTTTATTTTTTACACCAAAACGGTTCGATATTGAGGGCTAATATTTGGCTAAATTGTAAGTGACACTGATAGCAATTAAAACAAAAAAAATGAGCATGATCCGTGTGGGGGCAGATTGGCCCTCCTTATCCGGCTACGGCCTTTGAGACAAATATACGATTTAGGCGGATTAATTTGGATTATATATCCATCCAATTATTCGTGTTTATTTGGATTGACAACAATATGGATTAAAATGTAATGATTTCGGATTGGAAATAATCCGCGAAAGCGATTTTAAAATCGATTATAATTCGTTCGGAATTAAAACCAATTACTTTTTAATCCGGGCGCGGATTGAACCGATTAAAACCGATTAAAACGGATTATGTTTTAATTCGTTTTAATCGATCATTTTCGGCAGGGCAGGCGGCCGTAAAATGGATGCACGCGCCGCTAGTGTACGACCTAGAAAAAGCATCGTACGAAGAACAACGGCGTAGCCGCTCTCAGGCTTCTCTCTGCTCATATTATCTGCCTCTCACTCTACTCGTGCTCCCCTTCCACTGCCATCAGCAGTCCATTCTATATGTCGATGTGTTCTATGCATTTTGTGTGTCAAAGAAAATAGACGAGTATAGAAGCACGGATGCTGTATATTGAGCCGGTACATGAAAATTAATTACAAGTCAGACCGTTAGATGGCGACACTCAATAGCTGATTGTGGAGACGTACCTTTTGGATGGCAGTTCACCGTTCGCTTGGAACCCCACGAATTTCGATATGTGGATGGCTTTTTGGTGAAAAGTACAGCAATCGTTGCTCCTACTATTTTATCATAATTTATCAATTTAATTGATAAACGGCGTTAGTGTTAATTACATCCACACTTCTAAAACGCTGCAGTTCCAACGGTGTTCGATCTTTTTGGCGATCCTAAATCCAAGCCGAAGAAATAAGCGATTACGTGGATCCTAACCTCGCCCGCCACGTGGCGGGCGAGTGTCTCGAGAATGTTCCAGATCTAGATATGGAATGTGAGAATTTCAACAACGCAGAAAAGATACAGAGCTCGCAATTATTCAAGAGTCTTACCGAGGAAGCTGGAATGGGCAAGACAGGATCCGGAACCAAAAAACGCGCAGCTCAAGACAACAGCAAATTAACGAAACCAAGAAAGACTTCTTTATCTGGTGGATTGACTAATGCATTAACTCACCCACCGAGTACGTCGGAACATCATTCAATTGGACCTAGTGATGCTGCAAGGGTAATTAAATATAATAAAAATGATGCCGGTCCATTTAGAGCTATTGTATCACTAAAAGTACAAGATAAGGACAGAAGACCACCTTTGGATATGGAGGTAACGAAATCTCTTATTAAGATGGGAGTGAACTTTTCCTTGCTGGAGCGTACTGGAAGATTTAAATGGTCCATTACCTTCCTGAATAGTAGCGATGCCAACAATGCTATTACAAATAGATTTGTTCAGGAATCCAATTACTTAATCGAGGTGCCATGGTATATGGTGTATCGCAAGGTGGTGATTAGAGGCATTTCCACTGACGTAACTAATGAGGAAATTTGGGAGGAACTCAAGGTTAGTAACACAATGCTAACATTTGATAAGGAAGATATCTTTCGCCTTAAAGTAAAATCCTACGTCAACGGAGTAGCCAATTATGTGGATTCGACATCGGTGAGGCTTAGCCTCCGATCTTCATTCATCCCAGCATCTGTATTTATGTGGAGAACCAGGATGCCGTTGGCGCCATATATTCCAAGCATTAGACAATGCCACAATTGTGGGCAAATGTCACATTCTACAAAATTCTGTAAAAATAACGCGAAATGTCTGACCTGTGGTTTGGATAGTCATAATGATGGCTCAGTCTGCTCAAATGTTAGGAATTGCATCAACTGTGGCGGCAATCATCCTTCCTTATCCAGGGACTGCCCGGAGATCATAGTGAAGAAAAAAACTACAGAACTAATGGCTACGCAGAACATGGACTATAATTCCGCCAAAAGGATAGTAACGCAGGGCTTCCCGGGGACAGCTTTAAGGAATAGTAATGGCAATGGACATCCTCAACCCAATAACGTGGAATTTCCAATATTAACGAGGCATAAGAACGACGCTCAACCTTCACCAATGCAACTCCCAACATCCAACTATGGAGGTACAAGAAGAATAGCTAGCTTCTCAGAAGCAGCAAAATCTAACTCTCATGTTAATCAAAACAAACTTTCTGTAATAACTGAAATACCTTCGAATGATATAGTAAAATTAGAAAAAATTCTTTCCATTCTCCTTAGTGATTCGTTTTTAAAACTTCTCGATAAAGTCAAACAATTCGGTAGCAATTTAGATATCTCAACGGGGTCTTCCGGGACTTCTTCAACTAATATAATTTAATGGTTAAATCCCTTAAAATACTTCAATGGAACTGCCAAAGCATACACAAAAAACGTCCGGAATTAGAATTAAGATCTATTAACTATGACATCTTACTAATTTCAGAAACTTGGTTGAAAAATGATGATAGATTTCTTTTAAGAAATTTCGATACGGTTAAAAAAGGCAGAGCTGATCGTCGTGGAGGTGGCGTCGCCTTATTTATAAAGAATGGAATCGGCTACAAAGTAGTGGAAAATATTTATTCAGCGGAGGGAAAACTTGAGGTCTGTGCCGTGGAGATCAATCTTAATTATAAACCATTTATTATAATTTCATTATACAAACCCCCTAATGTTGTAATCTCTCAAGCTGAGTGGCGCTGTTTCTTCTTGCAGTTTTATGGTAACTTTTTAGTGGGTGGCGATTTCAATTCTCATCACTCGATGTGGGGGGATTTGGATCAGTGTCCGGAGGGTCGAAAAGTGTCTGAGGTAGTGGTGGAGTTGGGTTTATACTGCCTTAATAGCGGTGCCCCTACTAGGTTCGCAACCCCGTACTCACGTGACGGTTATTGATCTAACAATTTCAAATAGTACAGCCTCATTAACGGCCCACTGGGAAGTCATACAAGAACCATGGGGGAGTGATCATTTACCGATTCAGATCGAGTTTATGGGCTTGGTGAGTAACAAGCTACGCTTCAACGGATCAAATAGAGTCTATTCTTCTAAAACGGATTGGAGCTCGGTGGAAGGAAATATGGTGGCTAGCATCCCACAATGTCAGGCGCTGATAAACGATTCCTCTCTAGACGTTCGGGTCAAATACTCTTCTTTTATGGCGATTGTAGAAAACTGTTTTAATACGTGCACACCGAGAGGCCGAGCGAGGGGGGACGATGGTGGCCGTCCGCAGGCGAGATCCACACCATGGTGGAATGAGGAATGCGAGAAGCTTTCTAGATTAAGAAGGGCCGCATTTTTAAAATTTAAATTTCTTTCTTCTAATGACAATTTTATTAAATATAAGCAAGCCGATGCAACAGCAAAATGCTTTTTTAGAACACAAAAAAGGAAATTTTTTCTAGAATTCTGTGGATCTCTCAGTAGAACATCCAATTTAAAGCATGTATGGTACACGGTTAGATCCATGTGTAATAAATATCACCGAAGTGAAACGACTAATGTACTAATTTACAATGAAGGTGCATCGATAATGGCTTGCAAGCTTATTGAGGAATTGAGCCCACCATGGTGTGATCCATGTCCGGTGGATCTCGGTTTCGATCCGTCCTTGTTCGTTTCGGAAATTGATTTCTCGGTAGAGGAGCTGTCGCAGATTATCGATGCGGCGAAATCCAAGTCCAGCCCGGGGCTGGATGGCATTGATTACAAGGTGCTAAAAGCATTGCCCCTAGAACTCAAAGAGTGTCTTCTCGAATTATTTAAAGAATTCTTAAGAACGGGTCTATTTCCCGATGATTGGAAGAAATTTAGCGTATTCTTTATACCTAAAAAAGACTCAAATAAGTTTCGCCCGATCTCATTGGCTCAATGCACACTGAAACTTCTGGAAAGACTGATTAACAATCGCCTCTATAGATTTCTTGAAATTAACCATATTTTGCCGAATATTCAATTTGGTTTCAGAAATGGCAGATCTTGTATGGATAATCTATCTATTCTTGTGTCAGACATTCAGTATAATTGGTACGAGGGTAGGGATACATGTGCCCTTTTCTTGGACATTCAGGGAGCATACGATAATGTTCTCTGGAGTGTTCTGATTGATAAGCTTATTGAATGTAATATACCTAAACCATATATTAAATTTGTATATAATTTAATCTCAAATAGGGTAGTTCAATTTAGGTTTAATTAAATAGATTATATCAGAAATGTACATAAAGGTCTCCCTCAGGGATGCGTACTGAGTCCTATTTTATATTCAATTTATGTTGCCGACTTGGAAAGGATTAGTAACACTCACCCCAGTATTAGAATTTTACAATTCGCGGACGATATCTGTCTGTATGCTTCAAATATATCCACACATCAAGCCATCGAGAGTTTAGAAGTTAAGGTCGATCAGATGGCAGACTGGTTTGAGAGTATTGGATTAGAGTTGGCTCCTCAAAAATCTCAACTTTGTGTTTTTAACAAAACAAATTCTAAAATCAACCCGCGTTGGGCAATTAAGGTAAAGAACTCTCGAATAATGGCTTGTAACAAAATAAAATTCTTGGGCTTATCTATTCAAAATAATCTTAAATGGAATGAACATGTTCGGGGGATTTGCGCTAGATGTGTCAAACCCTTGAATTTGATGGGCTTCCTGAGGAACACCTGGTGGGGATCGAGTCCTCAAATGTTACTTTTGGTTTATAGAGCACTAATCAGGTCCAGAATTGAATACGGGGGTTTCATCTGGGGTAATATCCCGCAATACCTATGGAATGAAATCAAATGTATTCAAAACCAAGCGATTAGATTGGCAATGGGATACAGAAGAAGCACCCCAATAAACGTGTTGTTGGCGGAGGCATGTGAGCCTCCTTTGGAGGCCAGATTTAAATTTCTGGGGATGAATTATGTTTCTGGTGTATATGCGAAGGATGATCATCTTCTGAAGCCTATTTTGGGCGGCTTGCATGGCTTTGTCTGCAACCCGGTCAAGATTACTAGGGGTCCTACACCGATGATTCTTAACTGCTTTATTGAATGCGAACCAATTGCTCACCTGCTGTTCACATCAGAAATGCCTGTTCACTGTATATTTAATCAAGATCTTAACTTCTTATATCCTAATATCTCGTTTCAGGAGGGACATTTGCTTAAACAGGATAACGATCCTGCACGTTTATTCGACCTGCTCTTTCCAAAAAACGATAAACAATTAAAGTTGTTTACAGACGGCTCTAAGATTAAAGGTCACCCCTTCTCCGGATTTTCGGTGGTCGATGATTCTAATGAATGGTGCTTCAAATTACGTACTTCCGACAAAGCATCCATTTTTTCAGTGGAGGCGATGGCTTTGATTACTGCACTACAGAGAGTGCTCAACTCTGATAAACAGGAGGTTCTCATCTTTTCTGATTCTAAGAGCGTGTTGGAATCGCTCTTACCTGGTAAGAGAGCTAGATTTAGATCCCACTTAATATGGACAATTCTGAAGTTTCTGGTAGATTTGAAATCAAAAGACAGGATGGTCTCGTTGTTCTGGATTCCTGCACATGTGGGCATAAGGTTCAATGAAAAAGCAGATATTGCCGCGAAGGAGGCTGCAACAGTAGGTAGAGATGCGGACTTCCTGTTACCCGTTAGCGATTTAAAAGCCTTATGGAAGGAAAGAATGTTTTCAAGCCTCTATGACTGGGCGCAACAAATAGGATCCCAGAAGGGCTCGTTTTTCTTCGAGAACTATTTCAAACCACATAGTAAACCATGGTTTAATAAAATGAAACTTAATCGTAAAAGCATTGTTTCTATTAATAGATTGAGAGCTGGACACACGTCGTTGGCGGGTAATTTGTGGAGGCACAACATAATAGATTCTCCCGCATGTGAGTGCGGCAATGAAGTACTATCTCCAAATCACATTTTTTGGCAGTGCCCAATTCTTGTGGAACAAAGAAGCATTTTGAGTTTGAGAATAGAAAAATTGTTCCCCTACGGCCCATATAATATTGTACAGATCCTACATGCGCTAACTCCTAGCATTTTACACGCCATCAGCGAATTTATAAATTCGATTCCATTTAGAATATGACGACGTCAACATCACATTGTATATATGTAAATACTATATATCTAAAAATAGTTTTAGAGAGAGCACGGTTGTTCATTAAATTAATTAACACTAGGATAAGTGTAACAGAGCTATTTAATGTATATGGACTAGGTGAGGGGGGGGGGAGATGTTACATTACGGGGAACCTTATTCGTATATAATATGAAAAGAGCTGTCTTGAGGACCATTGCTGTGATGTGACATGTCCCAGCCCACACCTCGGAATTAGGAAATATGTCCCTGTTTTTATATGTACAAGACCTAATCTTATTACACCTATGTAAAGACACTATTATAAGTTTAAACTCTAAATGTAAGGAACGGGTCCTCGAGGACTCATACAATGTAACAGAAAGAATGATATCTATACCTCAAAAGAATTTGTATTTGGCGCCGTTTTATACTAGCTTGACTATGCTACCGGATTGACATAGACAGTAAACGTGGCAAGACATTTCAGTTTAGTGAACACATGTACCGGCCAGATGGCAGCGCCAAGGCCCTTTCTTTTATTCCAATAAAAACAAAAAAGAGACGTACCTTCAAGTTAGCGCCACGTACTGGACAAGTTCTAGTTTTAACCAATAGGCGCTCTTATCGTTTTAATGTGTATCAGCCTAGTCAGTTATCCTCCCGCGCTTTTTATAGATAGTAGTTAGTTTTTTGTTTGTTACCTAATCTAATGTAATAGAGCTTAAGTCTTTGTGTAGTATTAAATAAATTAATTTGCTAAACAGTAATAAATTCTTTGCGCGTTACACATCACTGATATCATAACGGTGGGGCTTTCATAATCCTTCATAAATTAAGCAAAGGAGTTCCCCACAATTGGTGACCCCGACGGTGAAAACGACACGAGAAATAGCGCGCGTTTTCTCTCTCTCTGCTCGCTTTTCGTTGGAATTACCACTGGCACATCGACGTTTCTTACTGCAAAAAAAGAGGCTTCACGATGGCTCAGAATGGTTCTAACTCGCAAGAGGTTGGACGTGTCAGCATCCGTCCTCCGCAGTTCAGCAAGGAGAAACCTGCAATTTGGTTCATGTAAATGGAAGCTCAGTTTGCAACCAGCGGAATTACCCAAGATCTGACTAAGTTTTACCACGCTGTCCAAGCCTTAGATGCGTCAGTTCTTGCCGAGGTAAGCGAACTAATCACAAATCCGCCCGCAGATGGTAAATACGACGCACTAAAGACGCGAATTTTAACTGAGTTTCAAGATAGCGAAGGTGAAAGAAACGTTTGAAGACACTACTAAATCAAACAGAATTAGGGAACCAGCGACCATCTCGACTACTAAAACATATGAGAGACCTCGCAGAAGGCAAAATGTCTGACGAGCTGCTCAAATCCTTGTGGATGCAACGTTTGCCGACCAACACGCAGACCGCACTCTCCACCACCAAAGATGCTTTGGACAAATTGGCAACAATGGCAGACCGAATCCATGACATAGTTTCTACCAACATCTGTAATATGGAAGTAACACCTGCGACTACCAGTACAACGTCCTGGGAAGGCCAGCTTTGCGAGATTATCAAGAGGCTTGATCGTATTGAATCAAAAAAACGTAGCTCAACTCCACGCCGTCAACGCGGTAGATCTTGCAGCAAGTCACGTACGAGATCAACTTCAACGGAATCGAACTACTGTTGGTATCATAAACGTTTCGGTCAGGAGGTTAAGAAATGTACCTCACCCTGCGGTTGGAAGAACAAATCAGAGAAGAAAGAGGAAAACTAAAGATGAGGTGTCATCAGCGGCGGGCATCTCGGACACAGTTTTACGCCGCTTATTTGTCACAGATCGCAGTTCGGGGAAGCAATTTCTCGTGGACACGGGAGCCGATGTCTCCGTCATTCCTAAAATGCCTGGGGCAGAACGTAACAAATCAAATTTTGTATTGCGTGCTGCAAACGGTACACCCATTTCAACGTACGGTCAAAAACTCCTTCAGCTAGATTTTGGATTATGCCGAGCATTCCGATGGCCTTTCTTAATAGCAGAAGTGAGTAAACCTATTTTGGGTACAGACTTTTTATCGTATTTTAATCTTTTAGTGGATTTACGACGGAAGAGACTGATTGACGGTAACACGAGGCTAAACGTATCCGGCTATTTCGGCAACATCTCCATTCTCCAAGTACCTCATCTCAAAACGGATACACTGTATAACAATCTACTCAACGAATATCCATAAATCACACGGAGCTCAATTACACTGCAACGTCAAAGGCATGGCGTCGAGCACGCCATCATAACAAAAGGGCAGCCAGTCACAACCAAAGCTCGTCGTCTCGCCCCTGAAAAACTCAAAGCAACGAAGCTCGAGTTCGAATACATGCTCCAGCAAGGATTATGTCGACCTTCTAAAAGTAGTTGGGCAAGTCCACTTCACCTAGTCGCAAAGAAAAATGGAGATTGGAGACCATGCGGTGATTACCGCAAGCTCAACGACATCACAGAGCCCGATCGTTACCCGATCCCTTTCCTGCAAGACTGCGTACAATTTCTACACAGCGCAATCATTTTCTCAACAATTGACCTCGTACGCGCGTACCAACAAATTCCAGTCAAGGAGGACATTCCGAAGACGGCAATCATCACTCCTTTCGGACTTTTCGAATTTCCCGTCATGACCTTTGGATTGCGCAACGCTGCGCAAACGTTTCAAAGATTTATCGACGAAGTAGTTCGAGGACTCGACTGCTGTTATGCTTACTTGGATGATATCATCGTGGCATCAAGAGATCCGGAAGAGCATCGTAAACACCTGAGACAAGTATTTCATCGTCTACAGCAGTTCGGAATTAACGTTGGTAAATGCGTCTTCGGAGCACCCGAAGTTGTTTTCTTGGGTCATCATATTTCATCGGAAGGCCTAGCACCATCTCCACAGAAAGTCCAGACCATTCAAGATTTTAGTTTGCCTATCACAGTCAAAGATCTCCGAAGATTTTTAGGTATGGTCAATTTTTACAATAGATTCTTATCTAACGCCGCGCGCAATCAGATTTTGTTGCAGGAAGCAATTGCAGGAAGCAGTTGCAAGTCAAAAGAAAGGCAGCAAAACACCGATCGATTGGACAGAAAATATGAAAACTGCCTTCAAGCAACGCAAGGATGATTTAGCCAAGTCTGCGTTACTGGCATTTCCGAATCCTTCTGCACAATTCTCTATACAAACTGACGCATCGGGATTAGCTATCGGTGCAGTATTTCAACAAGCAAAAGACGGAATTTGGCAACCACTCTGTTTCTTCTTCAGGAAACTCACACCAGCGCAACGCAATTATAGTTCAGGAAATTGTTGGCAGTATATGCAGCCATAAAGCATTTTCGATTTATGATAGAGGGCCGGAATTTCTTCGTGCTCACAGACCATAAACCGATCACCTTTGCTTTTGCACAAAAGCTTGAGCAAGCTTCATCAAGACAAACCCAACATCTAACATATATCTCGGAATTTACCACCGACATTCGACACATTCCAGGAGAGGATAATCTGGTCGCCGACACCCTGTCCAGAATAAGCGCTGTAGCAATGCCAGTAATTGTCGACTCAGAGGAACTTGCACGTGAACAAGCAACGAATGAAGAGCTTCAACGCGAACTTCAATCACCTTCGGCTACGCTCAAGTTACAAAGATTTTTACTCCCCGAAAGCAACGCAAGTCTCTATTGTGACTGTTCCACGAATGAAGTTCGACCATTTGTTCCAGTTTCTTTACGACGCCGCATTTTCGACATGGTTCACTGAATGTCTCATCCCAGCGGAAGAGCCATCAGACGTCAGATAGCACAAAAGTTTGTCTAGATAGGCATGAATAAGGACATCACAGCTTGGGAAAAAGCTTGTTTACAGTGTCAACGTTTCAAAATAGCTCGACACAATCACTTCGTACCAGAGAAGATTCGAGTTCCAGACGCACGATTCGAGCACGTCCATCTAGATTTAATAGGGCCACTGCCACCGGTTAGCGGATTTAAATATTGCTTGATATTAATCGATCGCTTTTCCAGATGGCCCGAAGCCGTGCCCTTACAAGATATTTCAGCGGACACCAATCGCAAAAGTCGCAAAGCATTTTTTCACTACCTGGGTATCCCGTTTCGGCGCACCCAAACTCAACACAACAGATCGCGGCGCGCAATTTGAAGCAACCTTATTCAACGCCCTAACAAACCTGATTGGAACTAAACGCAACCGAACTACAGCTTATCACCCGGAATCCAACGGATTAATCGAGCGGTGGTACAAAACCCTCAAAGCGGCAATCATGTGCCACTCCAATCCAAATTGGGTCGACACCTTACCCGTCGTATTATTAGGTCTTCGTTCGAGCTTTAAAGAGGACATTCAAGCATCAACTGCGGAACTTCTTTATGGAAAAACTCTCAGAATTCCAGGAGAATTTTTTGACCATGAAGAAATGGCAAGCGATCTGTGTTACTTCGTCGAACCCTTTCGCAAAATGATGCAGCAAATCCGGCCAAGACCTACTGCACACCACATACGCAACAAAACATTCGTGTACAAGGACTTATATACTTGCACACATGTTTTTCTAAGGGACGATTCCGTCAGACGGCCTCTGGAACATCCTTACTCAGGACCACATCGAGTCATTAAAAGAATTTCTGATCGAGTGTTCTCCATAGACGTCAATGGCCAAGTAACAAACGTGTCCACGGATCGACTCAAACCTGCCTATTTCACTCGAGAAGAGCAACCGGCGTTACCTGACAAACCTACCAGTGAATCTACTCATCAAGAGGCGCCAGCCGGGCCTTCGCGCAGCTCGTCAAGCAGCAGTGTTCACCCAATTTTAAATTTAAAGACATCCGGGAAAAGTTAAAAAACCGTTTAGTTTTCAAAACAACACTAATTATATTTCATATTTTACTTTATGTCATGTTAATCCGTCACACACACACACACACACACACAGTTACATATTTTATTTTTCTTTTTTCTTTCTTTTATCTCAGGGGGGAGTATTGTGGAGACGTACCTTCACAAGTTAGCGCCACGTACTGGACAAGTTTTAGTTTTAACTAATAGGGGCTCCTATCGTTTTAATGTGTATCAGCCTAGTCAGTTATCCTCCCGCGCTTTTTATAGATAGTAGTTAGTTTTTTGTTCGTTACCTAACCTAATGTAATAGAGCTTAAGTCTTTGTGCAGTATTAAATAAATTAATTTGCTAAACAGTAGTAAATCTTTCGCGCGTTACACATCACTGATATCATAACGGTGGGGCCTTCATAATCCTTCGTAAATTAAGCAAAGGAGTTTCCCACATGATTGTAAATCGTATACATTTGCCGGATGTTCATTTATGTCATTGATATATCGATTCATCGTGTGTGTGTGTATGTGTGTGAGTGCATGCGTGCATATGTGTGATGTGTGTATGTGTGTATGAACGCTATGAGAAGTAAAAAAGGCATTCTGCATATTTATTGATTCTTTTACAACAAAAAATGTAATAAAAAGTAATATTATATCTCAGGTCTCGTTCTCAACGATTAATATGTAGTACCGTCTTCTATGCCGTAAGCGCCACAAACTTCAGAATAAACAATTTTTCTTTTCTTTTCTTCCCAACAATTCCCGCGCTCCTTGCTTCATAACGTTTCTTGTGCTCGAAGGAGTCACAATTCAGAGGTTAAGGTTTAGAGAAAGTTAGTGGTTCGGCAAAATATAATGGCTAAAAGAGGTCCAAATGAAGCAGAATTAGACACGTTAAACGAGCAGATGAAGAGCCTGCGCAAGAAACTAAAGAAGTTCACGCGGGCAGCGGCCAAGGAGATTATAGAACCTACGGCCGTCGATACGGTCGATGAGGCATGTGTGGACAATAAAGAAAATGGTGAGTACGGATTAAGACTACCAAGTGTTGTGGCGATGAGCCTTCACTAGAGGAAGGACATATCGCACGGTCGCACGGCAATGAGCCTTTACTAGAGGGAGGACATATCGCACGAAAGTCTCGCGGCGATGAGCTTCCACTCGAGGGAAGACAAAATCGCACATGGCGAATAGGCAGTTTATATGAGTCGGTGTGCCGTAGATGCAGCGGACACAGGAGATATAGTGGACCTGACGGAAGAAGACTCGGCAGGGGAGTCCGAGGGAAAGTCAGTTTTTTCTGCGTCAGGTGACGCCTCGGACACGGATAAGGAGATTAGAATCGAAGAGGTTAAAAAGGACGAGGTCAAACAAGACAAAGAGACGGAAATTGCACCAAGTCTTAGTAGTGAAATGAGAGAAAGACTCTGTTTGAGAGCGGAACCAGAAAAATCAGTTGATGTGGTTCTGCATCCCGTCTTAGTCGAAGAATAGAAAAACTGGATGCAAAAAGGCTTTTATGAAGGAGACGAGGATGATGGAAAGAAACGAGAGGAAGAGGAGAATAAGTTGCGTGAGGAAATAATGAAAAAATTTCCTAAAAAAGGAGAATTGCACGTTGAAGCCCCAAAACTTAATCCCGAAATTTTGGCTTATATGTCCGGAACAGCAAAAAACAAAGATAAACACTTCGTTTTTTCGCAGAATGCGTTAGGCTCGGCGATGATAGCGGTAGCAAAAAGTATCTCATTGATTCTGGAATTAGAGGAAGATGATTTGACAGGTATGCTTCTGCAACTTTTGGGAAACGCTGGGAAGCTGATGGCGGGCTTATACTACCAGCAATCGATGATGAGGAGAGCTTTCATTCTAGCCGGTATCGACAAAAAATATAGAGAATTGCTAAAGAAATTGGACATAACGTCAGATCTTTTTGGTAAAGATTTGTTCAAGCGATTAAAACACAAAATCTCTGGGCAAGGTGGTGGAAGAGCTTACCCCTCATCAACAAGTCAGGAAGCCATTGAAGACATCCAATTGGAGAAACCGAAAGAGCCTGCCAAGAAGATCCAGGAGCCACTAACAGCAGGCTCAAAAATCAGGAGGCCCACAAAGATCCCTGCGTTACAAAGATCGCCAAAAGAATTCTTATTGGAACAACAACGCCCCCACAAAGCCGACGAGATCGGGTTTTTAGAGAAAATAGAGGTAAAAAATGTGGCGGGGCGACTAAGATTTTTTAGAGAAAATTGGGAGTCAATCACCAGAAACAAGTTTGTTCTAAACAGTATCGAGGGATATTCGATAAAATTTAAGTCGCAGCCTATTCAAACTTCGATGACAAGGGCACCGCTGTTGCAGGGTTCTCAGTCGTTGGAAGATGTCAGGAAAGCAATTGATAATCTTTTGACGCTAAAGGCTGTAAGGCCTTGTGCGCTAGAGAACTCGCGGTTCGTATCTTCATATTTTTTACTCCCAAAATCGGATGGGACTTTCAGATTTATTTTAAATCTGCTTAACGAGTTTATACAAACAGTACATTTCAAGTTAGAAGATGGCCGTACAGCGATGAAGTTAATTTCTAGAGGAGATTTTTTGGCAAAGCTAGATTTAGAAAATGCTTATTTTTCAAGATCAATGTTTCGAGTTTTTATGTTTGCCATTTGGTCTCAATGTGGCACCACATGTCTTCATAAAAATTCTAAGACCAGTAGTGAGCCACCTACGGGATAAAAAATTCACTTTGGTCATATACCTGGATGATATACTTCTGACTGAATCATCAAGACAGATGTGTGCAGAGAATGTAGAGGCGTCGATTAGGCTATTATAATCTTTAGGTTTTGTTATAAACTATGATAAGAGCAATTTAGAACCTAGACAGAGAATAGAGTTTCTGGGGATCGTATATGATTCCAGGAAAATGGTATTAGAATTGCCAGAAGGTAAGAAACAAAAAATGCTTAACCTTCTAGAACAATTAAGATTAGGGAAAATTCTCTCGCTCAGGCAATGGTCGAGTTTTGTGGATTCGATTAATGCTTGTTGCCCGGCAGTAAAGTATGGACGGCTATATACGAAAGAATTCGAGCGTGTGAAATATTTAGGGTTGTTAAAAAACGGTAACGATTTTGAGGCAAAAATTTGTCTCCCGGAGAGCCTCAAGCCAGATATCAGTTCGTGGAAAAAAATATTCCGAAAGCCTTGAACCATATTAGGCACGGAGATTATGAGCGGGAAATTTTCTCGGATGCGTCCATTACAGGGTGGGGCGCCTTCTGTGAAGGGAATAGAGCTCGAGGATTTTGGACAGCGGAAGAACGAAAATTACACATTAATCGGTTAGAATTAAAAGCAACCTTTTTTTGCCCTGAAAAGCCTCGCTAAGGATCTTAGGAGTTGCGAGATTCTTCTGCGTATTGATAACACCACAGCAGTCTCATACATTAACAAAATGGGGGGCGTGCGACATCCTAACTTGCATAGGATTTCGAAGAAAATTTGGCAGTGGTGCGAAGCGAGGGATATCTGGTTGGTGGCTTCATACATAAAATCCGAAGATAATGTCGAGGCAGACCGAGAATCACGGATATAAAATATTAACACGGAATGGGAGTTAGCTGATTATGCTTTCCGTCGGGCTGTAGAACGGTTCGGGCTTCCGGAAATTGATCTCTTCGCCACTAGATGCAACACGAAATGTAAGAAGTTTTTGGCCTGGGAGAGGGACCCAGAAGCGTTAGCAGTTGATGCGTTCACGGTAGACTGGCATTTGCATGGCTTATTTTGGGCATTCCCGCCATTCGCTCTCATTTTAAGAGTTTTAAAAAAGATTAAGTTAGACGAAGCGACGGGGATTGTGGTAGTCCCCCATTGGATTAGTCAACCATGGTTCCCATTGTTCTCGGAACTACTGACAGAAAGGCCCCTGATTTTTAAGCCTTCTCCAACCTTATTATTATCTCCTTGTAGGTCCAAACAACATCCACTAGCAGACAAGTTATCCCTGATGGTAGGCAAATTATCAGGGAATCCTTCAGGAAGAGAGGATTGTCCGGTTCGTCCTTAGACATATTTGAAGCCTCGTTGACGGAGTCAACTCACAAACAATACGCAGGACCTTTGAGACAATGGTGGTCATTTTGCCTGCATCAGAGCGTGAATCCTTTTAATCCGGAGGAAGTTGAAGTCATCCAATTCTTGACAGAAAGATTTAAGGAAGGAGCGGCATACGGATCGCTAAACTCAACGAGATCAGCAATCTCGCTGATCAGCGGGGGTAGAATAGGTCAAAGTAAAAATATAGCGAGATTCTTTATAGGTGTATTCATGCTCAAGCCCACAAAACCCAAGTACAATCGGATTTGGGATGTTGATATAGCCCTCCGAGAAATTGAAAAATGGTTTTCATTGGAGGAGTTGCCTATCGAGCGTCTAACGGAGCGTCTAGTGTTACTACTTGCGTTGGGCACTGCACACAGGACATAAACATTGACAGCGATAAAACTATCCAATATCAAGCGTAGTGTGGAAGGATATGAAATCGAGATACCAGATAGAATAAAAACCTCTCGTCCAGGAGCATACCAGCCATTATTAGCCGGTCTTTTCAGAGAACCCGAAACTGTGCATTGCATCAACGCTTGATATACATATATATATAGAATCGACATTGCAATAAAGAGGAGAAATTGACAACCTTCTTCTTATGACTAAAAAGCCATTCAAAGCAGCAACTCCGACAACAATAAGTAGGTGGATAAGAGCAGCTATGTCACGCTGCGGTATAAGCAAAAAATTCACAGCTCACTCTACAAGACATGCGGCGACTTCAGCGGCATTGAAAAAAGGTGTTAGATTAGAGATTATTAAAAAAACGGCGGGTTGGTCAGAAAATTCACAGGTTTTCGCAAAACATTACAATAAAACTATTGTTTCAACTAAAGAACCTTTTGTAAAATCACTAATGCATAGATAAAGTGCAATTTATGTTATTATTATTAAAAAAAAAATTGATTGAGAATAAATTTTAATTTTGAGTTTATTGGCCGAGAAAACACAAAGGTTCATTATACAGTTACTTAAGAGAATTAAAGTTACGTATCAGAAAAATAAAAATTACTTTCTCTGAACCTCTACGTATTAATCGTTGAGAACGAGACCTGAGATATAATTGAACGATCAAATGATCTCAAGGAGAGATGTTCGATCGGAATTATACAGGGTGTCCCATTTTAAAGGACCCACTCAAATATCTCAGAAACACTGCGTTAAATCGAAAAATGTTTCAAACAAAAGTTGTGTGGTTTCAAGGGGGCCATAAGATGGTGACAATGATTTGACCTTGGAAAATCATTTGAAGGTTATGTGAAGGTCAACTTCAAAATCTTAGATGGAAACCCACATTTTTTATTTAGTATTCTTGTAGCCGATATCGAGAGCTTTCCAAAACACTATAATTAAATGTTTTTTCATTAAGTACTTTTCGAGTTATGAGGCTTGAAGTTTACAGTATTTTGACATAAAATACAAAATATCGTGTAAAACATTCAGTTTTCGGTAATCTTACCTTAATACTTTTATGAATAGAATAATAGGACCAATCAATTGATGTAAAGAAAACACATAATTGCTTTCAAAAAAAGTATGCAGCTGCATGTTGCAAATTACATACTTTTTCTTAATAGCAACTGTGTTTTTTTTACACCAATTGATTGGTCCTATTATTCTATGCATAAAAGTATAAGATTACCGAAAACTGAATGTTTTAAACGATATTTTGTATTTTTAGTCAAAATACTGTAAACTTCAAGCCTCATAACTCGAAAAGTACTTAATGAAAAAACATTTAATTATAGTGTTTTGGAAAGCTCTCGATGTCAGCTACAAGAATACTAAATAAAAAATGGGGGTTTCTATTTAAGATTTTAAAGTTGACCTTCACATGACCTTCAAATGATTTTCCAAGGTCAGATCATTGTCACCACCTTATGGCCCCCTTAAAGCCACACAACTTTTGTTTGAAACATTTTTCGATTTAACGCAGTGTTTCTGAGATATTTAAGTGGATCCTTTAAAATGGGACACCCTGTATGGTAGGTCTCGTTCGAGATGATACTCCCACCCAGAATAATTCTGCATTCCCCGACCCTAGCGTTTATAGTAATTTTTATCGGAGAAATTCTTCAAGCTCTAAACTATATGAAGCAAGGAGCGCAAGGATTGTTGGGAAGAAAAGAAAAGAAAAATTGTTTACTCTGAAGTTTGTGGCGCCTACGGCATAGAAGACGGTACTACACTCGGCGTCATAAATGCCTTCCCACCTGAAGACAGCCGCCTTCCAGTCAAATAA
>OZ020538.1:18132817-18134899 GCA_963971435.1 Lasius platythorax
AAGTCTTCAATTCGATTCTGCTTCGGTGCGCATCGAATTTAACGTACTGTTTCCACTGGAAGTATAGTGGAAGCGAGAAAGATTGATATTTCAGTAGAGCCAACTTAACTTTTGCTTATTGAATGTAAACAAACCTCTGAAGAATACATACAGTACACACACAGTTAGTTGAGTAAAAAGAAAATGGATATTAAAATAATTTTGTTGAATCATCAGTTAAACGTATCACATATAATTAATCATTGCAATAACTGTTATGAATAATGAAAAGAGGTTGGCATTATCTACCCACTCGGCATGTAATATTTCTGAAACATTGCTGCAATATTCCATTTGAAATATTACACCTTTCAGCAATATTACAGAAATATTTCACAACCGTTTCTGCAACATTTCTGCAATGTTTCAATGTCCGCAATCATTTCAAATGCAACCTTGCTGAAAGATTTCAGCAATATTTCGGTAATATTACTGCAATATAATAGACATATTTTGAAATAAATATATCTCAGAAATATGTCTAATACATTAACATTGATTATATTAATAGAAGTCGTTTACCAGAGAATTACATTATCATAAAAATGCGTGTAAAAATATATCTTTAATCTCTTAATATTAGCCGCTCTTTACAAGCTTTATATAATTCTCATGAATAAAACTTAAATACGAGATAGATAGCACATCGCACGTCGCATAGCGGTAAACGAACGAACTAGCGACTGAATACTATTTTTTTGTAATGTTTCTGAAATATTTCAGATGCAAAAGTTACAATTGAAATGTTAATGAAATATTTCTGTACCATTTCCGAACATTACAATATTTCAGCAATATTACATGCCGAGTGGGTAGATAGACTGCGCATCCTTGTGGGCGTGCTGAAGACTACATTGAAGGACAGAGATATTGCGTGAGAGTGATGCTCTCTTTCTCTCGCTTTTTGTTAAGAGAGGGGGACCTCTTCTCCTCTTTTTCACTCCTCCTCCTTATTTCCCCCACCAACGCGCATGTTAGACAGACACACTCCACAGACATCGATGGGTGCTTTCCAATTGCTTAACACATCTTAACACAAACATACACAGGAAGGCACAAAGTGTAGCGATGTGCACGATTCAATTGGAACAAAGTGTGTACTAATGTGTACAGTTTCGAGTAGAGTTAGGATTATTTTTCAATACCGTGTCCATGTCTTGATATTTTTTAATCCGTGGTGGTGATAAACTGCGTTTTCCGTCTGCGTATATACAAATGTTTCAAGAATATTTTTGAAAGGATCGAGTAAAAAAAGAGAAGAAGGTATTTTACATGTTATTTTCTTTAATGTTATGTAAATGCCAGCCATTCCTTTATAGCCGCCGTAATTAATATTTAATTGTCACTAGAAAACACAAGTTTACACAGCCGACTAGTAGCCCTCGGGCTGAGTACGGATGTGTAGTGTTGTGTCGACAGTTACGGCAATTGGAACGCAACTTGTGTCGCCGTGTGCACAAAAGTGTCTAGGGATATTTCAATTGGAAAGCACCCGATATGTATACTAGACCGCTAACTCCCTTATATACTGTACGAAAAAATGGACCCCAAAAAGTATGTACTACCAGAGAGAAGGAGGAGAGGCGCCACGCTGTCATTTTTCGTAAGACGCTTTTTCTAGGCCGCTCACTAGCGTCACGTACATCCATTTTACGGCCGCTTGGAACTAAGTGGCCACATCCACTTTCGATGTCGATAAAAAAGCCAGTTTTGGTTCATATCCGTGCTACATCCACAATTTTTTGGTTCGTGTCCGTGCTACATCCATATAATTGTGGATCAAAAATATATATCGAAACATCGTGAACTTATTAATATGTTTTATTAAATGCGTGTAACGTTTTGGCATTCTAGTACATAATACGATATAAATTATTACTAAAGTATTTTTACGTATATCCGCATGTGCGCAATGAAATAAATTTTCTTAAATCAATTTTTCTTGATAAGTCTTAATTGAATATAATGTAGAAAATATCTGCAATATATTACTTTTACTTTTTTCTTATTCTTGGAACAAAGGTATCAAGCATTTAAGCAATC